>VZRU01009559.1:195712-211149 GCA_013398155.1 Pedionomus torquatus | reverse complement strand
TACTTTTACCCAGAAAGATCTAAACTCCGAAAAAACAAAGAAAAAAAAAAAAACCAGTTTAAAATTATTCTTACAAAGTAAAATACTGTTTAGTGCCATTAAATGGAACAAAGACCTCCATTAGGATATCTAATGAGATCATGCCTGGCTAGAGTTCAATCAGGGAGCAGCAATTGTCCTTAAGGATCAACCTATTTTTTCTTATATTACAATCCTCTTTCTTTTCCTCCTGTTCTTGCCCTGTTGTTAAAAGTAAAGACTAATTTGGTAAAAGTAGCTGTTGTGCTGCTTTATATCACTTCTGAAGGTAAGAACCTGTTCTACCCAGATTGTCCAACAGAAATTGGACAGATGATTCAATACCTATTCCAGAATAAAGAGTGCTTTCTCTTTTGCTTCTAAGCACTGTATTCAGATCCATGATCAGTGAAAGCACAAGGCCTGTCAAATGAGTTGTGTCCTCACCTAACTAAAGCACAGAAAATAGGTTTTAGAAAAACTTTTAATTAAAAAAATATAAAGTTTAATTTTACAAATTGGAAATACTACACAAAGCTGATAAATCTGCTCTTTGGTAGAACAGATGGAAAAGCATTCTAAAAACTAATAATCCTCCCAAACCCCCTGAACAGTTTATTTTTGAAGTTATGAAGCCTTTTACTTCAGATACTTGATCATAAGATAGACGAAGACAACTCTAAGTTAATCGGATCACAGCCACCGTAGTACTTAATGAGATTGCTATTGATATGCGAATATTCATCTGTGAAATAGTCTTCGTTTACAGTAAAAGAGGGAATATATAGAACTACAAAGTAAATTTATAGACATGATGTGAGCTACTAGAAACACAGAATATTTATAGTATTCCAAACAGGAACAAGATGTGATTACTACTGTTATATTAAAGGTACAGATTCTTTATTTACCAATGAATTGAGAGATTTCCTAGTTTACGCCGGTCTCATACAGTCTGGATATATCATCAACATTTTAATCACACTGCTCTTTGGACTTAGCCTTTTGTGCTAAGCAGAATTTATATGTTAAAAAAGCACGGTTTCCTAAGAAAATGAAGTGCATGTCTCCACATTCTTTGTTTGCAAAAATTATATGTCTATCTGTGCATCACAGAAATTAACCTTCAAATACACCAGGCCATTTAAACTACATTTCACAGGTGGATAGCACTCTTCAGTTCCTACAAATTTCCTGATCAAATAGAGGTCCCATTTTCACTTATGTTGAGGGATTTAGTTTTCTTAGGAGAACAATACTGTGAATTCTTCATCATTGAGAAAAACTTTCAGTAATACTCATGCTTCACTAGATGTCTGCAAATTCCTCCATGAAACGTGCATGTATGTGAGACTGATGTAACTAGTTCTGCTTCTTGCTAAACAACTAAGAATACTGTAAATATCAAAACCAAGGCACGAGTTACATCATGCCAGGCAGCAAACTTGGTATCAATTAAGTTCAGAGAGGCTGCAAAAAGGTGGTGTTTCCACATTTCTGACAAAGATACTGCAATTTTGAAGTGAAAGATGTGTTGAAAGTGTATTAGTAACAGTTTACACCATGCAGACTTCTTTTTGAACTTGTGAGATTTTTAAGAATGTAATATCTATTATTAATAGTAAAGGTATTCTATGTAAAAATTGCTAGAAACTCACCTATTTCCTATTAAGAATTTGTCACATAATTTCAGAGAAGATTCTGAGGATCATGTCTAGTTGTCCTACACAATGGCCTTGAAGAACAGTTTGTACTCTCATTCAAATGTCTGAGACAACACTAAGAAGCAGACAAGCATTTGTCCTATATCTGAGAGTGGACTAAAGAGCTCAACAGTGCTCTTCAAAACACATGGAAGCAAGGATTTTTCTGCGAAAAGATGGATAATATTTTTTGCAAAATGACTTTCTTCTAGGATCCCACTGTCTAGGAGATATTTGGCACAGGAATTCACAGAATCACAGAATGATATGGGCTTGGAAGGGACCTCTGGAGATCATCTAGTCCAACCTCCTACCAAAGCAGGTCCCCCTACAGCAGCTTACACAGGTTGCACAGGAATGTGTTCAGGTGGGTTCTGAATGTCTCCAGAGACTCCACCACCTCCCCGGGCAGCCTGTTCCAGGGCTGTGCCACCCTCAAAGTTTAGAAGTTCCTCCTCATGTTCAGATGGAATTTCTCATGTTCAAGCTTGTGCCCATTACCTCTTGTTCTGGAGGTAAAACATGTTCTGCTTTTCTCTATCCCTCGACTTAAAGCATTGTTTACAGTTTGATCAGCTTTTCTCACTGTTATATTTTTACCTTGATTCCACTGGGAAAGGTTCATAAAGGAATTTTTTGTAGAAGTCTTTCTTAATATCATGAACTAGAATTACAGCTTTTCCCTGGTCATCAAACTGTGGTCTGCCAGCACGTCCCATCATCTGAAGTACATCTGCAAAAGAGACAATATAAAACAAATGTATTTTTTGAATGTACAAGTAAACGTATTTACATCTTTATAGTTTGCAATACAGGATTTTTGGATTTTGTTTGCCTTGTTTGCCCTATAGGTTTTCAGAGTTCTAATTTTTTTTTTTCCCCCATCTCAGATAAATTTACGATTAAGGTCTTTCTGGCAGAGAGTATCTTCCTGCATACTTGAAGACCACCTACTGCAATAGAATCCAAGCTTACATCTAATGTAAATTTCCTCTACTGTTCTTCCATGCTACTTCCATCCTTTGTTTGATCATATGCAATTAAAGCTGATGACTAAGAAAGAACTATTTCCTAATTTTCAAGTATTTGTCTCCACAATAATGACAGTTCCTTGTATAAGATTTTCTGCTATATATGTTTTCCAAGGTTTTGAATATATTAGAGGGAGCAAATTCTAATTACCGAAAAGTATGATCTTTACCACTCTAATTTCAGGCCAAATTATATTAGTTATTAGCACTGGTGTAAAGATGACTTCATATCATGTGTTGTCCCTATATCAGATCACAATACACAAATGTAAAAGCAAGTACAGTTAAAAATTTATCTTTTCCTAGACATCTTTACTTGCAAATACCAGTTAATGACTTCTACAAACACTGAAAATATTAGTTTATGCAAAACATGCTCAACTTGCTTCCCGGCCACCAAGATAATTCTGTTTATCGTGATTTGTTTCTGTCTTATAATTGGAGAAGTGCATCTGCATAGGTTGTTCTGTGTCTCACTCCATAGAGCTCCAATTCCTTTTTGGTGCCTCCAACTGCTATTTAACTTTGAAAAACGGACAGCAATTAAGAAGTTTTACATCTTTATTTTAAAACTTGTAATGTTTTATATATTCTCTATGAACTCCATCATGCCTGCACAACATGTGGCTTACAGTACCCGGCATTTTGAAAAGCAATTTCTTTAGCTTCAGAATCAATAAGCTTTTGGCCCAATGGTCAGTCGGGGAAGGAAAAGCTAAAGGATGAAGAATGGCCTATAGCAATGGACAATGATAGGAGAAACGGCCCAATGACAATTCACCATTTTTAGTAACACATTTTCACTTGGGTACTCATAAGTTATAGAGAAAGCATTATTTTTTATCCATTTATTCCCTTTGTTAATTTAAGGGTGACATGAAAATATAAAATGAAACTAGTATGAAAATGATGTTTCTGAAGAGGTATGTGCACATGAGGGTGATGAAACAACTTGTTGCTATTGTAATGCAGTAAATTAAATTGTGCATAGCACCATATAGGAAATGGACTTAGGAGAAAGCATCAGAAAATTATTTTGCCAATATCCACTACGTAATTATCCAAACCCAATATTTTCTTTACTGACTGTATGTTGCTTGGCTGCTTTTAGTTGCTGAACTAAACTCCTTAAATGTTAAATACGATCCAACTGGCTGATTAAATGTCTGGTGACTGAGAAAAGGCCCAAAACCTCCGACTTCACTCAAAGTAGTGAAGTTTTGAAATGACTAAACACTCCAGAATGATTCATTCTGCCCTCAGCTGCTTCCTTGGAGCTGAATGCATCCCTGGTAAAGAAAGGTAACTTCAGCAGGGAGAAAAGAAGTTATGCTATGACAGAACAGTGAAGGTAAAACTTGAGGGCAACATTAAAGACAGTACTGTAAAATTTTGGAAATATCTCAGAAAGAAACTCATTACATTTTCATTTTATTGCTGCTGCAAAACTGTACTACCTATCCACAGAACTTCCAGATGCATAAATATTCTCTAGAAAGTTAAAAATAAAAATGCTCTAAGCAAACCACAGCACATGTTTCTTCATAAAGTAAGGAATCTGCATTTTCTGTTGCAGTGCAGACAACAAAATGTAAATGCTTCCATCACAGATGGTGGTACTGCATCCACAACTCGCCCTCCCCCCAAGTCTTATTGAAAATTCAAGAGCTGAACAATCCCCAATGTCCAAGTCACCTGAATTCAAAAAGGCAATAACGAGTGAAAGTATGAGCATCCCATAAAGCCTTTGTGAGTACTTGTACAGCAAATTTCTAAAACAGCATAGTAAGTCTTCAATACTTATTGAGTTTCTGATTTCTTTTGAATATATAATTTTCTCTATTATTTCTCTCTGACAGTCCTATAGATTCAACATAAAGTTTAAAATCTCAGATGATATCTTTCTTTATCACTGTTCCCCATTCAGTAATGAAGTCGGTTGTTACTCTTCTTCCAGTCGGGACGAGAGAAATACTACTTCTCTGCAGAGACGGTACTAAGTTTACCTCAGCCCGAGTCTGTCACAAAACGCAAGCGTGCATGGCTGAGCTCCCAGGTCATTCCACAATCTTTAAACAAGAGAGTTGGTCTGGAAATTGATCCCAAGTTTCCTGCAGCGCACTAACCGCTAAATTAAGCTCTGTGGTGGGTTACTTGGAGAAGTAACCCCTGGAATATTTTCAGTTTGAGCTTTTTTTTTCATTAGTAAGCTGCTCTTGCTGAAAAGAGTTCGTGGTTAGCAAGATGCAAGCTCTCTATTTACATTACAAATAACATTTAGATTATCCTTTGGTGTACACATCTCCGGCGTAGTATAGGATTATTTAATAATAAACTTTCTCTTGTGAAAAGAGAAAGGGAAAATAGAACAGGAAACCTGGAATAAATTTAGCTTGTCCTCATTCTTCAAGCTTAGTACCGTCCAGATAAATATTCTCCCTGTCTGAACTCTGAAAGTTCTTCCATGGTTCACTTTCTTAAGCTTGTTGAAAACACTGCAGAATAGTTTATGAAAGCGGAGTTTACCGGAGCCAGAAAGCAATAAAAGTCTATATCAAACCAGAATTTCAAGTATTTAATTTAGCTGCTTATTTTTGAAATATCACTTATTTGAAGTATCACTTACATCACTGCAGATACTAAAATAGTTAAGGTTTTTCATTTACTGTCTCATGACTACGTATAAATTTTATGTTTTCATACATGTGCAATTCAACTGTTGCATTTCAAACCATGGCTAAGTTTTTTGTTAAAAATCTGTTTCTATTTAAAAAAGGTTTCAAAAATGAAAAAAATTATTTGCAAGCATGAAAACTTTTTTTTTTAATGCAATTAACTAGGTAGTTAAATATGTCTTTATATTGTGGCTTTAATTGCTTAATGTTTATTTTATATGACACACATTACAGGAATTTAGCATGAAAAAAGATTTGCAAAACAAATGTTTTCATTACTACATAAAATCTTAAGAGTTCTCTTACAACTTGCATTACACAAAGAAACCTTTTTCTCAGCAGTGTTTGCCTTTACCCAAATTTGGTGTTTTTAGTGATCAGTTACTAAATAATTCACATAATTTGCATATGCTTGAAATACATTTCAGCATATGAGCATTTCCATAATTTATGTGAGTACCTGTAATGGGATAATCCACATAACGCCTTGTTTTTCCATCATAGTACTCTGTTCCTTTAACAATTACTAAATGAGCTGGAAAATTTACACCCCAAGCTAATGTGCTTGTGGCAATAAGAACCTAAAACAGAAAGAAAGATTAATGAGGTATATGTAACAAAAAGCCAACTTTTAAAATTCCATATAAAACTCATTACGGCAGGACTCTACAAAAGTACCTGGATTTTGCAGTTCACAAACAATTCTTCCACAGTTTTCCTGTCTCTTTCATGCAGACCTGCATGGTGCATGCCTATTCCAAAAGCAAGAGTCAGCTTCAGATTCGAATCTCTAACTGTCACTATAATGTCATTCATCTGGAACAGAAAGAATAGTTGCACGTTTTAAACCAGATTACTCAGAAATGTTAAACTTTTTGGTTTGTCATCTTTTTTTTTATAGCAAGGATAATTTGTTCAAGGTTGTTTATACAAACAGGAAAACAGTCTTCAGTTTATGAACAGTCTGGTTTTAGTCTAAAAAAATCGAATACTGGATTAACAAGGAGGGGGGAATACAAAATGCACATGACTTTATTGACACCCTAAGTAGCTCAGATAAGGAAATGAAAATGCTGAAAATATCTTGACAGGTCTGGCAAATGCTATGCACTCTGCTCTGTGTTTGTTTAATGCAATCCCTAGTATCAAAGGGGTTAGAACTGGTATAAAACCAGAGCAAATCCCTGCAACCAGTAACATAATAACAGTCATGAAAAATACATTTGGTGCTCTCTAATGCCTATGAGAAGACAAACACAGTTCTTCAGTTTGATAATGCTGCAATTATTATTTATCAAAAAAGTTTCTTACCTGCTGAAATGAAAATTAATTTATTTTTTTTTGAGACTGAGTTCATAATTTATAGACTTAAACCCTGTAGTGAAACACAACACGCAATAAGGTTCTACATTTAAAACTTTTGGAAGTGTAGACAAAAAGGTTTTTTTTTTTTTACTATTACTATTTTTTTCAAATCTTATGTCAATGACTGCTTGGAATAATTTTAACTATGCTTCTTGCCTATATTTTCAAGTAGTTAATTCTGTGATAAGCTTATTTATTTGTGTAGATGACCTCTGTGAAAAATAAGCGAGCACACCTCTGTGCTCGCTAATAAGAAACAAGAACTTTGTAATTTCTCTCGTTACATGATTTTACCCCTCAATATTCCTTCTGTTGTTTTATTTCTAAGACCATTTATTATTTTAAGTGATTTTAATATAATTATAGCCAGGAACTTTCAAACCTCATCTCTTATTAGTGGTTTCCTGGTGCCACCAGCAGTGGCATGATGATATTGCATACGTACGGGCAGCATCGTTCATGGTTAACTTAGGAGGTATTAGCCAAGGTCAAGAAAAAGCAGTAGTGCAAAACAAATTAGTCAGAGTAACTGAAGAATCTGAACGGAGTATTCAGCCTCATCTTGGACTGAGTATCTCAAAGTACTGAGATACGATACTTGCATGACTGCAGTGCTACCTTCATTTCCTCTTAGGGCCCTGAGGTGTTGCACTTCTGATGTTCAGAACTGTAACCTTCTCTAAGTGTTTCCTGGGTTTTACAATTCTCAGACATTAATATAATTATTCGCATATCTAAATCCAAGTAAAATATGTCACTACTATTATAAAAAAATCCTTAAAAGGTTCAAAAAGATTAGCGAATATAATAGTCCATATTCAGTATTAAAAAAAAAATAATCAAGCAATGAAACAACATAGATTTTGTAAATAAATACATTTTGTCAGGAAGGGCAAATTACATAGCATTTTTAGAAGTTCATTTTTTAAATTATTATTAACTAACAGAATCAGAACTGAGGAAGGTAATGGAGAACCTAATTTAAAAAAAAAAAAATTGTTCAAGTTTCGGCTCTGTTCAATCAACTTGGTCTGTTGATGGAATCTCCTAAGCTTTGTTTTCGCTGACAACATAGTTGCCTGGATGGTCCTGAGAGTTTCCTATGTTATAAGACATGAAACGTAAACTGAGCTGGCACATAGAAAAGAAAAAGATGCTTACAGAAGGAAAGAGACTATAAAACACTGAAAGGAGCAGAAAGGAAGAAGAAAAAAAACCCCACTAATGTATTGAAAAGTGAAGAGTGGATAAGTCTATTTAGGAAAGGGAAACAAGAAGAGGGGTAGACGAGCAGAGGGGAGTAAAGAACTGAATGAAAGGAGGATATGTTAAAGGATAAAGTTTATCTATCTAGATACAATCAGCAAACCTTTGATTTCTCCAGTCAACATGTAGACATGTGACTGCAGTGCAGACAACATGAATTATGACCCATCTTAAAGATTTTTTCTTCTAAGACAAAAAAGTAGCTTGATGAAATGAGAACCTGTATACCAGTTTCTCTACAATTATGACCATCAACATTCACTACTAAATATATTTTTGAACCCATTAATGCTTTTTTTGCTATGGATTTATGAAGTGATACTAGCACAGGCTCCTTAGGTTTAGATAGACACTTGGCAAAATAATAGTTATATGTGTATATTTGACAGGGAATTAAATGAAAAGTAGGAATGGCACTAATAAATACCAGAAAAATAAATGAAAAAAATTAATGCATTTACACTTTACTTAATTCCCGTGTTCAAAAATTGACAAAAGATATATTGCTGAATTCATTTTTCTCCTGCCCAAGAAGACTCATCACCTTATGATAGTTATGTCTTTAATGTAAGGGAACAAGGCAACCCAATGACATTTATTTCATTATTCACATGAGCAGAACTTGGTATTGGTAAAAAAAAAAGACTCTAAACTCCCATTTCCTCTAGAAGAGTACAGGGGTCAAATTAGCCGATTTGGATTAGCGTGGAGTGATTAGACTGCTCCTTCAGCACAAGCAGTTTTACACTGTTAGTTATTTTCATTACAAAACCCAAGCTAAACCTTTTGCCATGTAAGTTGCCAGTGTAAAACATCCGAAATTCACACTGCTGGGAATTTATTCAAAGATGTTCTTCTTGCTTTTACAATCAGTGGTGGTTATTTTTTTTCCCCTCTGACTTGTATTACAGCGGTGGCCTGTGGTGCTGTTAGTCATACCTGCAAAGCAGTGTAATTTACCGCAGGAAAACTAAAGAACCCTTAGCAGGAGAGCTGGCGCACGTACTACTATCCTGTCATTTTAGCAGCAGGGAATCCTAGTCATTTTTAGCTGACCCCTTACTTTCACATAAATCAATGTAATAAACACAACTATTTTACCCATAGGCACAATCCAAGGCTTAAAATTCTCATGACAACTTATTTCAAAATGTAACTCTCTTATGTCAGTGTAGTGTAAGAATATTATCACTTTCTAGTAAGAAATAATGGCACAATTAATAGGTTCATTAACCAGAAACAGACACAGCATCATGACTATAAAACAAATCTAATGTTTCTGCATTGTTATAAATTCATTACTATTTATCTGTCTGAAAACAACTGCGATGTTAACTCACAAAACTATAAAGAAAATATATTTTATCTTAAGAACAGAAAAGGTGTATTAAAAATAATACAAGAAAATATACATGGCACTGACACAAAAAAACCCCATACAATACCGATTCAGGGAACTTAATGCAAAGAAGGGTTTTCCCCTGGACTCCAAGGCAGGATCGGGCCCATGCACAAAAGGTTTTGTTATCATTTTTTGATGAACAAACAAAAATACCTCCTGTGCTTTCCTACCATTAGGTTGATTAGGAATCTACCTTTTAATTAAAATCCCTTGTAATCAAATTTGAGAGTCTAGTAGCAATGCAAAATATTTATTATAAAAAAGAAAGTTTATTTCTACCTTTTATATTCTAATCTCTGAACAAGCTAGATTTTTCTCAAACTAGTAAGTAGTCATTTTCTTTGTTCCTGCACATATGTAAACTGTTGAACCATTTACTTTAAGCTAATAGAACTTTTTTATATTTTAAATTTATTATACTTAAAAAGCTTTTGTAGAAAGATAGGATTCCATTTAAGTAGATACATTACCCTGTGCCTGAAATACATTCCAGTCAGAGTATAATTCAGCAAGTTGATGACAATGCTGGCTCCAAAAGAAAGGAGGAGACCAGATTGGACAAGAATGAGCTAACAGATTGTGCAGCCCAATTCTGTCCCTTTGAGTGTGATATATTGTTTCAAGATGCTAAAAACCCATACTTTCTCAAAGCATATCTGTTGTGCTGGTTTTCCCATTTTCACAGAATCCTCATTATTAGTACTCTGTACTCTTTTCAAAGCACGTCAGACTCAGACCATATGCCACTGAATAATGCTTATCAATTGTCTAAAATGCCCAATAGAAGAAAGATGTGCCAAACAAAAGAATCGTGAAAGTTATGAAGTCTTTTACAAAAATAATTACATATTTCACATCTGCTACAGATGTTAAGTGAAATAAAAACATCTCCTTGTTATAACTAAATGTTAATTTTTTATGACACACTTTTGTGTCATAAAAACAACATCTTGTAGAAGGAAGCTGAACTTCTATAATGACTGAAACACTTAGAAATAATTGTTGGGTACCCCCCTGATCTTTAAAGGCACAAAAAAAAAAAGGTCATCTTGTAACATTATTTGTGATGAAGAGGTGACTTATACTCTAGAACGCTCTCACACAAAACAAGATGCCTAAACCACCTCAAATAAGATTATTCAAGGAACATTTAAAAATACTGTTTAAACAGTTGAGATATATTATCAAAACATACACATTTAACACTAAAAGTCTCATCTAAAAGACAGCAATATACCTATTCATGACACAGACCAGAGTCTTCTATTCCTGTTTCATAGCACAGCATTACCTCAGAACACTAACATGGAGATAATAGGTTATTTGATTTAAAGGTTAGAGAAATAAAAGTCATCTTTCATTTTTCCAATGATTCTTGGGATGGCTTTTTTTTTTTTTTTCTCTTAAATTTGTTTGGCTTTTTAACAACGCAAGCCAGAACTATATGGTAAAATTTAATTTACTTTCATGTGTCTACGCATATTTGCACATAGTGTATGAACACATATACCAATCGGTAATTAGTGCACACACGTTTATACACTCACATGTCTAATATCACAAAATCAGCATGGGCCTGATTCATTCCTTTGGCATCAATGAACACCCTTCACTCAGTGCCCTTGAATTCAGTGGAAGCTGGCTATTGCCTGGTATGGATGCTATTGAACGTTACAGTAGGTATGGTTGCGTTAAAGGATTTTAGTTATTTCTAGAGGTTTCATAAAGAACAGCCTTAACAAGATGCAGATGGTAAAATGATGCACAAAGCGGAACGCAAAAATCATTGTGGTTAAAGTTAAAACTGTGTACATGGGCACATTTCTTTTCAGTTCTTGCAATGTAAATATATATAAAAAAATAAATAGCCAAGTATCTGGCCAGGGAGTAAATTTCTTAAAAAAGAAAACAACCCAAATAAGAAAACACCCTGCTTGCTTGCTGGTGAGAACTGCATTCAAATTCAGACAATAAGCAATAAGTACTACTTTGTACTTTTGTTTTAGGTTAGAAACAAAAAGCAGTAAAAACATTAGAGAAAAATAAATAAACTGCAAACTTGATTCTAATAAATTATGTTGTAAAATGATTGCAACATCTGCCACCACCACAGATGTACATGCAATTTCTGAAAGAAGGACTTGTTCCTCTTTAGTCAGCTCCTAATGCAGAACAGTTTAACTGATCTTACCCAAGCTTACCACCACAAACTGGTGGCACTGTCTGTTTCCAAAAGGATAATCTGAGCTGTTGTCCCTTTTAATGAGATAAGTAATGGGTCACAAGCTTGAACATGACAGTACTGGCTGACAGCTCCAAATTAGAATTTTAGCTAGAAAGTATATTTTTAAAAAATCATCTCATGGTTACACAAAAAGCAGAGCAAGCATACGGGTTTCTTTTTTTTCACTGTCACATTGACACCAATGAACAAGGAAAAGAAATGAAGAATTGCTCAATTTAGACGGCAAGTCTTTTCTGTGATGTACTACCTATTCACATTTATGCTGTGATGCACCTGTGCCTCATAAGCATAACCAGGACAATCCTTGCAGAGTGATGTCTACTGAAGAGTCCTTGCAACCACTGCAAATGGCACGGTAGGCAGCTTCAGCTGCTCCTTCACTCTGGCAAAACATAAACTGTCGGGCGGAACTGCAAATCACAAGAGTGATAGCTCATTTTGGAATGTGTATGGACAGTGCACCTTAAGAACAAGGAAAAAAACCCACCTCTAAGGCTCTAAAATAGGTGAATATTCTTTCTTCTTCAAGAGACTCATTCTGGACAACTGTGGCAGCCCTGCTTAAATCCTGAAGAACTTCTGCATGTGTTATGCATAGCAATTTGCAAATATAGGGATGCACTTTGAAGTATTGGCTGCAAATCTCAGTAAGCAGGGTGTTTCCACATCAGTGGGGGTTTCCTTGATCAGACTTACTCGACATGAGGGTCTGAGTGGACATGTATTTGTAAAAGGCATGCATATTGCCTGAAACTTAGTTGGACAGAATCTATTAAACAGACCTAGTTTTGTTCAAAACCAGATTCAGTCGAACTGGAAAACTTGGCAGTATTAGAAACAATAATTTTCATCAAATACTGTGGAGTCTTATGAAGACTGACTGCTGTCTCAACATTCTGAACGCTGTAGGAATGTGGGTATAGGCAGGAAACTGTACATCAGACATGAAATTCAAGGAAAGCATCCAGGAAGAACTATCTCCAAAACTGAATGGAGCTGCCTGTAATATATGATGGATGTAGAACAAAATTCCTTCTTGACTATAATTCAGTTGCACCTCTTAGACTACTGACTCCTTTGAGGGAAAGAACATCTTGTATGATTCCTCTGTGATTCAGGTATGCTGTTGTCTACCTCGGTGGCAACAGCTGGAGGATTGTTTCTGTACATCATTTATACATACAAATATGTATTCCAGAAGCTTCACACAAATTCATGTCCTTCAAGATATTACTGATTGAAATGTTGTCTGAAATTGATAAATGGAGCTGGGTGGCAGAGATGGGGGTGGATTTGCCTGTTATCTGAGAGTACTGTGAAGACAAGCAGTCTGAAGTTTTGTGATCAGAACCCTTTACATGTGGCAAATGACAGCCTGGTTTGGCACCACCATTACAGAGATCCTCTACAGAGAAGATGAGGGAAGCTAAGATGATGGTATAGCTGCTATTGCTATAGCCGATGGTATAGCTGATAAACAGGTAACAAAAACGTAGTATTGGTCTCTCCCCAGCTTCAGTCCCTCCCCCACAAAGACTGAGTCTCTATCATCACAGAAAAGCTGCCTTTCAGGGTAACAGAGAAAAAAAATCACTTTTAATGGCTGAAAAATATCTGTGTCTACCTCAATATCAGTTTTCCAGATGTTGTTATGGATGGCATTGTTTACACCATTTTAAGAAGCTTTATGAAGTCTACCCACTTGGAAGCTAAAATAAACATAGACTAACATTTGGCCATCATGTAGCAAAACCATTTACACCATTAAACAAAACCAACCAATGAGTTCTCAAAGGAATCTTATGTCAGCCAAAATTAGCGTCATACAAATAAGGCCCAATGAAGAAAAATGCCAAGGCCGGTTGTAAAGCTTGTAAACTTTGTATACACCCATTTATGAAAAATCTCTATATCTCAACATACTTTACAATTAACAATTGCAAATATATTGAAAATAAAGTAATTTGTCTGTAAGTTCTCGGAAAGGAACATTGTTTGGCAAAAAAAAAACAAACATGAAAAACTGACAGGCAACAAAAATGTTGTTTAAAGGCAACAGGAATTTATTTCTTCTAAGTGGTTTCATTTTATGCCATATGGGGATAAAGTGTTTAAGACCGGGAATACTTTCTATAAAGTGGGGAATACTATAAAGTATTCACTAGTTCTACTCCAAATACTTAAAAATGCTGTAGTAATACAGACAGAATTTTGTCTATTTCACCTAGTCCAAGCCTGACTTTAATATAAATTGAAGTTAGAATATTTAAAAAGAAAAGAAATATGGATAAAGAATTGAGTAGTATATAACACTACGTAAGTAGCACTACTACAGCTTTGTCCTTTGCTTTAATGTGAAATGAAACTCAGGCAAATCATGCTCATTTAAAAGACAAAACTACAAACTGGTCCCATAATTACCTTAAAAACCATCCACTTGAAATTGTAGGTATTTCAAACACAATTGTGTTCTGCATAATAGTGGTGAGATATAACAATTTAGGACTAAGTCCTCAATCTTATATTTGTGTAATCAGAACTGAGTAACTTAGTAGGTATCTTATGCTCAAAACATTCAGTTTATTAATTCAAATACAAATGATACACAAATGTTTTTAAACTAAGAAATGCTAAGTCTGCTTGTCCCTCTTGGCTCCTCTTTCAAAACCTTCAGAGGTTTATCCTCTGAAACGTATGAAATTTGAAGGCTCCTAATAGAAAACCTTTCTAGTTTTAAAACCTAGCAAGGGAAGAAGACTCAGTTACAGTTCTTTTCAGGGCAGTGGTAGCTCACAGGACACGAGGAAGCCATTCCTATTAATGCAAGTCATTTAGGGCAAACTGCATGTTGCATATTTTAATTGTAAGTGAGATTACTACAGTAAACTAGCACAAGGTCGTAAAGAACTCTACTAGGCAATAATAATTTTGACATGAAATGTTTCTGATATGCTCAAGAAAACATTAAATAGAGGTTATACAGTTAGAAAAAGAGTGTCGAATTGAGACATGTTTTAGTACTAGTAATTTATCAGCCTAGACATCTATTTTCTCTTTCAAAATCCATCCAGAAGAGGAAGGAAACGGATGTTATGATTTATCTCAGAAAGTAAATTTTTTTTTTTTTCAAACAAAATCAAATAATCTTATCTAGAAATATATATTTTTTGGTATACTATCATGTAACCACTCATACAACTGTTGATATACAAGCATCCATACAATATTCAGTTTAGATCTTGTATTTACGAGTAATGCATTTTGCTGTGGTTTGGCCCTATATTATTATTGAAACTCCTATGCAGAAGGTCTGCAGCCACTACAGAAAGCCAACTTCCAAAATCCAGGAAATCTGAATACTAACCAAAAAAACTTGTTTTGAAGCAATAATACACTATAATGAGGACCATTAGTTCAGAAGGAAATAAGTAATTCCTCTGGCAGGTGCTGAACCCAATGCAATAAATAAAGTCTAGTATACATTTTGAAGAATGCAGATAAAAGAGAATATTGAATGGTTGTTTATTATTTGACCATCATTCATGCTTTGCAATAAAAGAAAGAAGCATTTTTTTGGAGAAAAATTGCAAGAAATTGTAATTAAAGGTTATATTGCTTGAAAAAGAATAAAAAAAATTCAAGCCTTTAACTCCAGCACTGCTTAACATCTGAGTGTTTGACTGTAATCTTTATTATCTTAGAACAAAGCTATTGGCAGAGGCTATCTTTTTT
>VZRU01009559.1:161011-195700 GCA_013398155.1 Pedionomus torquatus | reverse complement strand
AAAACTATTGGGAGAGGGTTTTTTTTTTTTTTTTTTTTTTTTTAAATAGCATCAATTTATTTGATTGATACACAATTCCTAAACAGTTGGGTCTGCAGTATATCTATGTGTATATATACGTGTATGAACACAGATGGATAGACACATCTATATACATATGTACATATACACATACAGATATATATGCAAATACATAACCCTTTACACAGAGTTATCTTATGAGAAGGATGATTTTGCTCCTAAAACATTTGCTTTGTTGAAATTCTAGCTCCAATCCCTATGTCACAGATTTCCAGCTGTAAACTTTGGAGAACACCAGTCCTCTTTCTTTTATTCTTTGTCTTATCTTTGTATCAAAGACTTGTACCATGTGATATATGTTGTCTGGGACAACAGAACTAGCATTAATAATAGATACGCAGGAAAAAACAAAGATAAAAGAGTTTGCGTTCTAAAGTTCAGATCTTGCAAAGATGCTTAAGCAGTCTTAATGCTGACACTAGTTTTACTTCATATCGAAATTTAGCATATGCATAGCTGTTTCGAGATCTGCCCTCAAATGACTCTTTCCTTTAATATGTATTTTCTTTTCAAACAAACATCAATAAAATAGAAGCAAAGCACAAATAATGAAGGCAAAATGATTCTACCTCTCTTTCATCCATCTTCAGCCATTGTTTGGGATCATCCTCGGTGGCTAGGAAAGCTATCAGATCTAAGGCAGTAAGCCTTGTCTGGCGTCTGGATGACACAAAAATAAGAACAGGCTTGGCTGGAGAATGACTCCGAATTGCTGTTGAGGAAAACAGAACTCGAGAATTAGACCCTTCAATAAAAACAACTAGAGTTTCTCTTTGCAATATCTAGACAACTGCTATACCTCTCTGCAGGTGATATACAGGTACACCCTGGAGATATTCAAGGTAAGGCTGGATGAGGCCCTGGACAACCGATATATGTTGGGGGTGTCCCTGAGACTGCAGGGAGGTCAGACTAGATGACCTTTGGAGGTGCCTTCCAGCCTGGATGATTCTATGATTCTATATACTTCATCTCTGTTCTGCCAGGTAGATACACCTCAGGTGAGCATGTACCATCTCTGAATCAAAGATCATGTAACTATGCTCAGCTAAAAGTCTGAGTTAATTTGTCCTGCTACTTCAGTGATCATTATAAGTGAATTAAGAGAAGCTCTTAGGAAAAAAGTACCACCAAAACACCACAAAACCTGGACAAGCTTTCTAGACTTCAAAGCTTGTAATTTTTACTACTGCTGCCTAATAAGTATGTTAAGATTTTCTACCCTATTAGGTTATGTTTTCTCAGGCTAAGTGCCATCAAGGTTCAAAACTTGCTTTTTGCTTGACCCAGAGCTCAGACTGCATAAACTCCAGTCTGCCTGCAAAGGATTGCTTCAATTTACCAAAACCAGAAAAAGTAAAAAAGCAGAAAGTAACTTTTTAATAGCTGCTATAAAGAGGGCATTATGGTACGAAACAACTTCGTTGCTGCTGTTTATTGATAAGTCAGATATATTTAAACCAACTATATTCTAGGACTTTTTAAAAAAGAATTTTCTTGCTCAGCCCATGTTTGAAAAGTTTCAGGTTGCAGCAAAAATTTTATGGTCTCAGGAGTAAGTATTTCCCTGGAAATGTTAAAATAACCTTGACTGTATTACGCCAAACAAGTTGGGAAAAAAGCCTTCAATAAATCATATGTTGACAGATTTTCTAACATCAACAAGCTCTGGAAGTATAAACAGGTGTACGTAGAATTTCAAATACTCTCTCTAAATCTCTTATAAATCCATTTGTGTGTTGTCTCATGTAATTCTCATTCTAGCAATTAAATATATGCATTGTTAATTTCTGAAAACTATTTCATGCTATCCACCATCACATATTGTTTCCCAGTTCACGAATACTACCCAGCATGTGCTCCTGCATATACACATACTATATAGCTGTGAAATTATTGAAATAAGATAATTCATGTGTATTTATACCTTACAACTATATATGCCTATATATCTATATATTTTAAAAGCCCAGCATCTAATGGATTTTTGTTGCTTCAGGAACAGGTGTGGTAGAACAGCCCAAGACAGATTTATTGTTCATTAGTGTTTTTGTACAATGCTCTTGTGGAGGTGTAAATAATCCGAGCTGTCAAGATTGGTCTCTAGTCCACAATCAATACTTTCCTTCTGTCATAAGGCTAATTAAAGCAGCTAAAAAGTCACCTCACAAATGTCACTTCACAATCAACAGCAGTTCACATTACAAAATTTATTTTGGAGGTTATTTTTAATTGATATAATAAATATTCCTTATGTAACCAAAACAAAACATGTTCAAATAAAATACGAGAGTTTTTCTTAAATCTATCCTGCTTGCCAGCTTTGTTAAAATAAAAAATTGAAAACAGAAGCCTATCTGGATGCACTACAAATTTTGAATTTTATGGTTTTATGGTTATTGCTTTGAAACTAGAATTATAGGAGGTTACCCTGACTTGCAACTTCTGTTCACAATTTTTTAAATGTTTACATACAGCGGTCCATATGAGAATACCTCAGCAGATTAATAATATGAATGGTTTTATTACTTTCTAAATTTCAAATATTTTTACACAAATGTTTCTTTACGGTGTCAAACACTAAGAGAAAACACATTTTATTTGCCCTTCATTAGCGCCAATTTTATTCTCCTGTTCTAAATCCATTACATTCCACTGTTATATGTTGCATTTCCAGCACACTATGTTTCAGACAAATAGCTCTGGGCCATTAGCAGAGCAGATTCCTCCTATACATGCCAAGAGTACATACAGTAACACATGTTGTAAATGTGCTGCAAATGAACTGTGTAAAGTGCTCAAAGCCTTTCTTTCTTTTACAGAAAGAAGGAAAAGGTTTGGGAACTCGTTGCTTACCCTGAAATGCAGGTTTGTTCATGCTGGCCATGCGAGGACAGTAATGCTGTCCAGGGAAGCCCTGAATGTGCACCTCCAGAGGAACTGGGCGTACTGATGGTCGGAAGTTGAACAGACCCATCTAACAAGAAAAGAATTTTTTTCAAGTTTAACCTTGAATTATCTTGTAAATTGCTATTTTTCTATCTTCTGAAACATTTTTCATACCTGATTAATATTTAGCCAGTCAGCAAGGTCTCTGGCATTTGCTAAAGCAGTGGATAAACCAACTACTCTTACAGGTTTCTCTGTGTGAGATGAGATGAAGTTTGTTCGAGACACGATGACTTCCAATACCGGGCCTCTCTCATCCCCTAGTAAATGAAAAGTCCATTGAAAAACAAAGAAGAATAAAAGGTTCAGACATCAAAAAGTATATTAATGTCTTAAGTACCAGCACACTTCTTCAAATTCAGCAACAATTCTGATTAAAAATAACGAAACATGCTCACCTAGCAGATGGATCTCATCTATTATAAGAATGGAAACTTTCTGAACATAGCTTCTGTTCTGCCAGCTTCTGCTGACACCATCCCACTTCTCCGGGGTAGTAACGATGAGGTCAGCTTGGGCAATAGCTCTCATATCAGGAGTCACATCTCCAGTCAACTCTACAACCCTGTAATCAAGAAAGACAGTGGCTTGGCTTCGCAAAACTTTAGAATATCTTAATGTTCAAATACTAATACGTAAACATTAACTCTTAAAAGAGAGGAGAAACAAAAGTAAACAAAGTCATTTTGTTTCTGGTCAATTACTTCTAACAGGATTCTCAAAATTATTTTAAATAAACAAACCTGTCTGTTTTCCTAGCAAATAGCATATAAATACCAAATACCATTCCTTAACAAAACCATATAAAAAGAAGAGGCTGAATGTGAGTACCAAACCATCTATGGTTAATTTTTCAAAATGAAGATAAAATATGAATATTAGTAGTGTATAATATGAATCATAACACCCCATCAGCCTGATACATCATTTTAGACTGAATAAACTGGATTTGTTACATTTCTATGACACATTCTACATCCAGTTGAACATCTAATAATTTCTCAAAATAATGTGTATCTTCTGTTCAAAATTTCAGTCACAAGTAACAGAGTAAATTTAAAAAAGGAAGTACTACCTGAAAATTTTTAAGATTATAAGGCAAGTAATT
This sequence comes from Pedionomus torquatus, assembly GCA_013398155.1. Lineage (NCBI taxonomy): Eukaryota > Metazoa > Chordata > Aves > Charadriiformes > Pedionomidae > Pedionomus > Pedionomus torquatus. The sequence goes on along the minus strand of VZRU01009559.1, from coordinate 191,562 downwards.
CACCCTCACAGGCCATTAAAACAGCAAAAAATATAATTTGCCAATTAATGTCACTATTATGATAACAGCAGGAATGTCAGTGGTAATTTCATGTACACAGAGTAGCACCACTTTCTATTGAAACCTTTAGCTTACAAAAAACCCCTATATATGCATATATATGAAAAGGAAAAGGCCCTAAAAAATGCATCCTACGGATATAATTTTTAACTCAAGAAAGTCTAATTTTGGAAAGCATCAACATTATTGAATATACCTTATATGACATAAATTAATAGCTGAACTCCAACACATGAGAAGATCAGCAAAAAAATTAATGTTACCAAGTATATCTAAATTATATATGGACAACATATAAATACTAGTATATAGTTCATGCAAGTCCTAGGAGTACCTTATAGCTGAGATTTCTACACAAAGCAAATTTTATATTGCAATTTCAATTTCCAAAGGATACTGCAGAGAAACCTGAGCTTCGCATTTGTTATACTGGCAAGTAATGAGAATGAAAATAGCTGGCTATCAAAGCGTATCCCTCCTTTAGTTTTGATTTTGCTGTCACGGCAATGACTACTGATAGCATTTTTTAATTTCTAAAGTATTTGAAATTTGAAGGATAATATACAACCTATTTTGAAATACTCAAAAGTATTCTGTAGATTTTATTCATACTTGATGGGCTGTTCTTTTGCTTCCAATTTCTCTTATTAGGTAAGGAGAAACATACTTTTTACCAAGTTTTTCTTCAATCCTAACTTTCCAGTCCTCAATTCTTTCACGAACAAGGGCTTTTAAGGGTGCGATATACACTGCCTGCAAAAGAAAAATCACAAAACCAGAAGTTAAACAAGAAAACTTTAATAAAGTGTATCTACAAGAAAAAAAAATTAATACTTGTGAGATTTGAACATACTCATTATCTATAAAATATTAAGGTCTGAGTTCCTTAAGTGACCTACAAAAGGATTATATTTGAAACAGACAACACTTGAAAATACTGCTTTGTTTCTTGAGCAATTAACAAGCAAAGAAATTAGGAGAAAGAATAATTTATTGAAATGGAAGTATTTACCTCACCCACTTATCAATACCCATCTATATAAATGGAGTTATTTTTCGCCAGGGCTACAAAATCTGCAAGCTAACATTCTAGAACAGAAATATTCAGAATTTCCATCAAGCAGTATCTTACCTGATTCCTAGTTATATTGTTAAAAAGTACTGAAACATCACCAATTTAATTAAAATGCTGAATCTTTTAAGCAAAATGTCACAATATTTTCCTCAAAGAAAACTGTTGTGAAGGGGGGAATTGTCTAACACATAGAAACAATATTTATTTACAGAGTTATGGTTAAATACTTTGAAGCTTTTGAACATGAAGAAACTGCAACATGGAAGAATTCACATACATTGTTCAAAATATATAGCCAGGTTTCCAGCTTTATTAAAACCCAAAAGATATATTCTTTTGAGAACTGACTATTTTGTAAGTCTAATAGATAACCTGAAAGCGTGTGTCTTGTTTACCTCGCTTGGACTAACAAATTACATGAAGATACTGAAATTTCAAAGATGAATAAGGAATTTATATACATGATTTCTGTTAATTTCAAAGGTCATTCTTTGGTTAAATCTCACAGTCAGATAAAAATATCTTTTCCAAAGACTTTAAAAGCAAAATGTGGTTAGCTAAGACAAGATGGCTAACTCCAGATACAGATATATATTCACTTTGAAAACAAAACCCCAAAAGGCGAGTTGTGGAGCTTTTAAACAATTTGTTTTAAGAAATAGAATGTAGGGACAAGTTGGAACAGCAAATTGGCTTGCAGTAATTAATCGCAACTTCTTCATTTAAATAAGAGAGACTGGGCTAGTTGTATTCACACAGAGGGGAATCAATAGCTATAAAACAGTACTATTGCTAGTGGAAGGAGATTAAAGCAGGAAATGCAGGTAAGTACAGAAAAGGAAATCCAGCACGCCTTTATGTACGATTTGAGATTTAACACCAGTTGTATGCTGATTAACAAAGTTAAAAATGAAAGCATAACATATATAATGCAGTATCATTTTGTATCTAGACAGGTATAAATCAGAGAAAGTAAAATTCAGTTTGCCATAGTCTTTTTCCAGGCTTTTGTACTGCTGAAAACATGCCTACCCAAAATTATTCTAGTAAACCTATTTTACAAACCTTTGATGTGGGATACTTGTTAAAAACTCTAAAGATGGCTAATTCAGCTGCAACAGTTTTTCCAGAACCTGTAGGTGCTCCAAGAAGAACATTACAGTCTGTGTGATAAAGTGTATGAAATATCTGGGTCTGGATAGGGTTGAAGTGTGTGAATTTGTACAGAGCTTCATATTCCCGATGTCCCAAGGCTGTGACAGGCAAAGGTTGAAGATCTAGAAGCTCTAAAAACACAAAATAATGATAAGTACATGATGAGATGCCATGACATAACAGTTTATTATGAAGGTATTAACCAATACTTTAGTGGAAAACAACTTACACTGGAAATTGTCTTACTTAATATCTCATATGACACAGAGTCCACATTTGGGTCATTAATTTCAATAAAGAGCAATGAAAAGTTGATTTATAGTTCTGAAGTATTTCTGGAAGTACCGAGTACTGTTGGTAATATTCTGATAGCTGTGAACCATTCATTTGCAAAAATTAATCTTTTTCTTAAAGGCGTTTCCTTTTTACCCAGTTCTACTAAGCTCTAAACCCACTGTATTAGATTATATGCGTGTCCAGCTCCTTATGACAACAGAATGCAGAGTTGGATGACAGCATAGACTGTATATTTCAGATTCAAGGAAAAAAACCTCTTTAAGAAGGAAGGATTGTTTGGAGGTTTTAAGTTCATGGAGTCAGATCAGTCAAATCAGGCGAGCAGAACTGAATTTTGCATCTAATCCTTTAAACGTAATTAAAGACATAATCTTAATAAATAAACAAACAGCCTTTCAATATACAATTGTCAATGTATCTTGATGGCATCTGCTATCCAAACAATTAGAGATGGTGGAATTTGGGAGATGATATATATAACCAGATTGGATTTGGAATCCTACCAAATTAAGGAGACTGCAGTGATTCTGCTATGCAGATGCTTGCTTTGAAGTTTGGTTTGGTCTTTTTTTTTTCTTTTTTTTTTTTTTTTGTGGCTGGACGTCTCATCATCTCATTGTCTTTTCAGGGTGCTTCACATTAAGGTATGATATGGGAGTCATAAAATCTACTGAGGCAATGATGCCTAATATTCTTCACATGCTTTTCACTGATACCTTATGGCTTTTTACCATTCCCACTGAAACTGTGATTTCTCGGGCACTGCTGAGGAGAAAGAAGGTTTTTTCCTAGCAGGGCCTCTACATACTTCATTGTTGAGTGGGAACCAGATGGGAATTGAAATCAATTACCATAAATCCTAGAGGCTCCATAACTGGTGATGTGTAAATATCTTTCTGTTTCTTCTGAATAGTAGTCAGTGATCAGTCAATTAGATAAAAAGGTTACACATGCTTTTCCAGACAGCGTAGGTACAGTATAACAATAGCTAAACACTTCACAAACACATGTGAATTTATGCATGCCAAAGGACAACACCGTATGAGAATTGACTATTTCTGAAGGCACTCACTTCACAGACTGCGAGATGAGCCAAATGTAATTACAGTGGAAAGGTTTTACAATGACATCAGGCACAATGAATGTATAAAGCAATTTATGTATCCAGAAAAAAAGCAAAACACAAACATATGCTTCTGTGCCAAGTGTTAAAAAAGGAGGGGGAGGGGAAGGCCCTGACTTGAGCGACAGTGCTGAGTTGAAATGTGATATTCGGTCCTGTAACAGCACTCACTATGATGAATTTGTTTCCGTGAAAATCGTAAAATGTTTCTTATTTTCAAAATTTTAACTGTGTTCGTTTTTATTTTGCTGAATGCCATTCAAAATCCAGCCATCCACTCCAAGATTACTTTGAACCAGTCCAGAAGAAATGCAATGCTTACAAGCACTAAGATAAGACATACTGTAACACAGAGATTTGCTTAGTTTTATATGATAGTTTCAATTTTTCCTATGGTTTATAGAGAACCTGGAGTAACTAATATGCTGGTACTATACAGAGATGAAATTAGCTGCTTTATGTTCAGGAATTTAAAATTTTAGAGTATTTTGTAGCTAGTGAAGAAATGGTCTCAATAATACAAGTATATCACAAAGTGAAACTCCATATACTTTTTTATGATGAAGTAGAAGTTAAAAAATTTATTGTACTATAATAAGGAAAATCAATAGGAATAAGATGAATTAAAATAAAATGATCAAATTTGAGGTTACCTGTGTGGGGTGGATGTCTCTCTGGAAGAATCAAGTGTTGAAAATTTATGATACATACAGCCTCTGCCCCTAACCATCTATCGGACACAGCTCGAATGTAATATTGAGAAGGAAGAGGTTCAAAAATTGGGATGGTGAACACCAGCAGTTGAGGTTCTTTAGTAATGACCTAATGCAAACATGTAGAGAATAATTAGTGCACAGACAAATCAGTAACTTGCAAGATCATAGTTTGCTTCACTTCCATAAGAATTACCAACACAAAGCAATAAAGTATGTGTTCAAAAGGTTCACATCTTTATAAAATATTTCACCGCTGGGAATAGATGTTGTTTCCATGGACTTCAAAAGATAAAAATAAGGCTTTGTCCTCACCTTTTTCTTTAACAGACCTAACCAGTGCAGATTTTTTTTTTTCACCTGGATTAACTGTCCCATCAAAGGAGAAGAAAAAGGGACATCTGAGATAATAAAACGTCTTTGTGGAAGTCCAGGCTTATCACATACATCTGAAACTGGAAGCTGTGCTACTGATTTGAAAATGTGCTTAGGTAAAAATACTGTTTGATCTTACAAATCCACATCTCACCAACTTTATTTTTACCTTACTATGAGATTCTGAATAAAATCCATTACCTGTTTTTTTTGAATGATGAAGTACTCTGAATGATAAATGTGATCATTAGTAGGGTCTTCTACCCAAATCCACCAGGGCTCTCCAACAGTGCCGTGTACCTTTAAGAACAGAAAAGATAGCTTTGGTATAGTTGTAATGAGCTTCTCTAGATTTGCTGGGTATTTTGGACACGTTTCTAAATGATATAGGCTTACAAAGGAATACAGAAATATAGGAATCAGAGGTACGAGCAATATAACAATTCTAATTAGATTAGTTTGCTTAAAGCTTATGTTTCACAAAGAGTTTTGTTGAGGTACATATAAAGAAATGGACATGATCTAAACACAGCTGAAGTTGTGCCTCAGATAAATAGACTGTATTTCCAGGGTTTCCTTTAGGCTCCTAAAAAAGGACTCCTCCTCCTTTTTCTTCCTTATACTTCTGTCTTCAGATTCTGTAAAGAGGATTGTCTTTTGCTATCCACTACTAATTTTTCAGTTAAAAACATTATCTCACAAAAAACTGGACACTGAATTGTGATATTCTTCTCCCCTCCTCTCTCTCTTCCCCTCTTCTCTAGAACACTACAGTAAGTGGAGTCAGGAGGCTGTAGACGTGGTCATTGCTACAGGTGTGAGAAATGAGAAGAACATAAACAGAGCTGTCTCTTGATGATTCCTGTGCCATCTGGCAACACTTTATTCCATCCTAGATTTTTGTTTGCTTTGTTGTGTACCTTATTTCACAATGCCAGCCACAAATCATAGCTAGGTAGGATGCTCAGTTAAGAATTTTTGTTTCTTTGTCAGAATAAATAGCTTGTGTCAACGTGCAAGCATTTTACCTAAATATCTAGGAAGAGAAGAAAAATGCATAGTAAAGGAGTCTGGAGGACATACTATTAATTGAACATACATTTTTGAAGTTTTTGATGAGGACTCTGATAAGGTACAAAATCAGTACGAAGATGAAAAAAAAGTTGGAAGTATTCCTGAACTCTAGTTAATGGGAGAAAACCCAAAGCGCATACTCACTTCTACTGGCAATTTTAATGCTACAGGAATCTGGTATTGATTCTCACAGCACACAGTGTTTTCAGCACAATTCATTACTGTGTATGTGGTGGAAAATAGTCTGTGCTGGCTTTTGAAGACAAAAATATATACTGAGAATAGAACTAAGGTGCTTTTTCTTTTTTAAAGCAGTTGCACAATAGATAAATATGTGGATAATAAAGACACTGTCATTCGTTTTCATCACATTTGAATCTAAAATCTGAAATTAAGGAAGGTGATAAAGTTCAAAGCCGGGAAATTTTATTATCAGTTGTAACAGCAGCTTAGCTTTGGAGAGTCCCATGACAAAGCTGCATGGCAAAAGAAGGGTAATGTGGGAAAAAAAGCAAAGCAACATGCTCTTCAGTAATGATTCTCAAGAACTTGGGAGAGCTCTTAAGAACTGACACATACCTGTGTTTTGGGAAACCACTGCTCTGAAACTGCATGTTTGATACATGACTCGGCTAATTAATACTAGTTGCATTACCCTCTATTTCTGCTGGACTCCTGCTGGCTGCAGTAAGGCTCCCTTGTTCTGTCTGGGTATGTATACTGTCCTTTGCTTCTAGCACTGTAGTACGAATTTTCCACTTGGATATGGCTTATGTGCTTTTGCTGAACTTAAGGGCTCCCAGCACTGAAATCTGCAGCCATTAAAGATCATGTTGTATCTCACAACTACCAAAACAAATCTTCTTTCTCTTGTAAAGGCAAGTGCAAAATTTGTGATGAGATCATTCTAGAATTGAGCATCCAGGTAAAGGAATAGTTTTAAAACCATGAAATGTTAGCCAAGTGACATACTTCAGTTAAGCATCTTTAAAATTTTAATATTCTGTTTTATTTGACTACTCCCATTCTTTGAATGGAACTTTTGGCAGCTAGTTTTTGTACCAATCACAGCTCTACCTGTAAGTTTCTACAGTTGTCTTTCGAATAGCTTGCTAAAATACCATGTAATTATGGAGAAGCAGTTTCAGAGTGGAATTTAAGACAGTTATCCATTTTTAGAGAATATTAAAATTTAACAGCTTTCTTTGTTCTATTTACTGTGACAGAAGTTTCATTTACTGAAGAAATAAGAAAATCAGCAGCTACTTTACAAAAATAAAAAAAAAATAAAAAAAGATTTTCCAAGTTTGATGAGTACCAATATAGGAATTCACACAAGAGCTCCAGAAGTTGAACTGATAAAATGATCACAATGTTTCTAAAGCAACCACTACAAAAACCTGTGTCAAGTGGTCAGAGCAAAAATCAGATTTTTGTCAGAGTTTTGCTATAATTTTAGAAGTTCAGAATCAAAATAAGAGAGTGTAATCCCATGTAGGCTTCTTTTCAATTTATAAAAATTGAAGAACCTAGATTTTGTAGAAAATCCAAAAAATCGACTGAGAAACTACTTATATTAAGATAGAGTTTAATACAAACAACAGTCTTTTATTTTTGGTCTTTAACAGTTTACAGGTACAGTAGATAAAAAACTGGGTAATAAAAATTTGTTTCAATCCTAAAAAGTAGTGCTTTTTCACCTTCTGGAATATTGCACATAAATAAGGTAGCAAAATATAACTTGTAATAATTTCTGTAATAAATCCAGGTAGTAAACAAAATCTAACTTTCTGTATTTTGATCATTAATCTCCCATTCATAAGCTAACTTGGTGAAACTTACAAAAGAAATGAAAAAGCCTTTAGGCAGGGAAAATAAATTCTAAAATAATCCAAATATTTGTGGGATAAACCTTTAAAATTTACTTGTGATTAAGGCAAGTTTGTAGGGGATTTTAAAATTACTTCATAATAAAAGAACTGACATTTAATATGTACCTTTCAGACTAATTTATCTTAAGTATAAATATCTTAAGTGTGAAAAAAAAAGGAAACACTTGCCCACTTAGGTATCTTTGACTTGCTTCTGTAGAAAGTTTCAGAAATACCAGCAACAATACAATGCCCCCATGTGGACATTTCCATTTCATTTAGATTGATCTTAAATCTATTTCTAATGAAGAGATTCTGAATCAAAGGGTGTGCAACTAAATGTGCAACTGGTACAACTCCTTTCATATACAATTGCACCATAAACCAGAGATTAATATAATTCCAAATTTATCTCAGTTCTTCTGTTCAGACAAGCCCCACAGAAAAAAAAACAGGCACTGTTTTTGTGAATGTTCACTTGTAAAGCTGTAAGGAGCAGCAGAATTTGGCACACATGAATTGTATTTCAAGGCTTTATTTTCTGCATTTGACATTCATTCATAGTTCAGAGCGCCATCTGTGCCTCCTGTTTTCTCGCTTCTCCTTTTTGGACACATAACTCAAACCTATACATGACTACTATTAACATTCAACATAAGCACTTGCTTCAACATGTTATAAAGAGCACAATCCTGTAACAATTAATGGAAACAAAAATATGATCTTTGGTTACCTTCTTCTACAGAAGTCTTAAAGGTCTTTCCATTCCTATTATCAAATTTGCTTTTTAGCTGAAATTAGTATTTTTTTTTTTCCTTATGCAAACAGCTACGGACTCCCTGTGATCATCTCTTTTATTGAAGCTAAATTAACGCTTCCCATCCTTCCTCCACCTCCTTTTTTTTTTTTTTTACCTGATCATTCCACGTGAAGTCAGGAGCAATGTTCAGCCGAACTCGGAGCACCGTGCGGGTAATTGGCTGAATTGTTGCTTCCATTATGATGGAGGGGATTTGATGGACACACTGTTTTACCTTTAACCCAATCTTCACATGATGCAGCATATGACCTGCCAAGAAAACATCAGGTGTAACAAATTTGCATTTCCAGGAAAAATAATACAACTCCGACTTTCAAATAGGCTTTTAGAAAGGAGTATTATTGCTTGCTTGTTTTGCTCTTAGGTGCGTAAATGTCTGACTCTCCTGACCTGGCATGTCTGACTATTTTGTAATACTTAACTTGAATTAGCAATTTAGACCCTAGGAAAATCAGTATTAACCCCTCTGTTGGCTATAACTAAGGGGTTAAAATAACTATTAAATATTCACACTGAAAATACATTATGTCACGCCACTTCCCTTTCCTTTACTGACTTTTTGACCAAGCTCTTACCAAGCCATATAGTCCTTTTTTTAAGCATGAATACTGACCTTTTACTTAACAAAGGACACACATTTGAACTTCTGCAGTTCCTGTGCAGTGATTCAAGTAGACAGAACACTTCCTAACGCTGGGTAAAGGTACTTAATAGCTTAAAAATACACACAACTAGTAAACACCTCACAGCAGCTCAGATCTCTCAAAATGCTCCAGCGCATAACTGAGACAAAGGAAAAACTAAATGTTGCAATGTTTTTTATTTTCTGTCAGAGGCACGGTAAGTAAGGCAATAAAATGATGATATTAATTAAATAAAAAATTCTACTCGTATTTTACAGCTGAAAACCCTGTTCCCTTGCTCTTCATTTTAAATATAAAACAAGGTTTGTAGCAGTGATTTCTTCCTGAATAACACTGCAACTTCTAACTTATTTATTTATTACTTATTTATTATTACTTATTTATTTATTCCCTATTTATTTATTCCCATGCTCACTGAAATTGCTTTTACAAATATGTGGAGTGTATTTTAAATTTTAATTGTAATGGACATTAGTACTTGCTGTTAAAATCTGCCCTACAAATGCCTATTGATATTTTTTGATATCACTATGTGGTTCCTTTGCACACTTACCCAAGTTAAAAAAAATGACAAAAAAGAGAAGAAATTCCATTATTTGCATTATGTGCAAAGTCAAAGGTGATACAAACTTCTACTTGCCATTAAATGAAATTTAAGAGCATAACACCTTGTAATTGCTAACTTTTTTATACTGACCCTGACTTTTCCTCTTTGGTTTTATTTAACAAACTGGCAGCTTTTGCCTCACACAGGTGGTTATCTATATTCTGCAGTAATGAATGGTGATCTTGTTTAAAAAGTAAATTCCTAACGCAAAAGTTTTAACACGTATTTAATCAGTTTAATTTGCAGTTGGTAAAGTAAGTACACCTCCAGCAAGTGGATTACTAAACCTCCAAACAATTATACCAGTACAATTTCATGATATATGCACTATTATATTACAGCACACTTGCACTGTGACTAGCTTTTGCAGTTAGAGGTAAAACTTAAAAAATTGTGTAAAATAAAGGTAGGCACCAAATATTCAAAGATACAACTCAATAAGCTTATGTAGGCAAGTACACATTTTCAAGTGTACTTTTTGCCAAAAATCACTTTCTGTATCACGATGTGTGAGGTGTTTGAACAGGACAGGGACAGGAGGTTTTGTACACTTATCTGCCAGGGAAAAATATTATAAAATATTATAAAACTGTAAAGTATTATAAAACTCTCTTCCCCCTTTTTTTTTTTTTTCAATAGTCACGTTATGAGAAACTATCAATGGCATTTAAGAAATATTAAAACCTTCTGAACAAAAGCTGACTATCTGAGAAAATAGGTATGTTTAACAGAAGAAGAATCAATTTTGCTTATTCCACAATGATTGTCATCTGTATTCAGAAAAACCAAGAGTGTTTATCTCACCTAACACAGTGATTTCTTGACTTTCTGAAAAATCCACAGTTACAGTGCAACAAGAGCATAGATTGGTGTTCACCAGTTTGTGGTACACTGGAATCCAGGATCTGTGCACACAACACACTCCTCAGTCACTGGGAGAGTGGGTGCTCATCAGATGTTTTTCTCTCTCCCTAAGCCACAGACTGAGTTAAGACTAAAACAGACAGGAGCTAGCCGGCTATCTCCAAGGTCACGGTAACATTGAAAAAGGAAGGAACACCAAGATTTAAACTATTCCTATGGAGTCAGAGAAAAAGGCAGCACCTAGAAGCTGTGCCTTTTCTCATTTCAACATGGCTTTGAACTCAAAACTAAGGTAGCTGCCAGGTAAACGCTTCTTTCACAAACTTGGTGTCATAAAGAGCGGCTTGACGGGAAGAAGTAATAATACTTCATACGTCAACTTGTTTTGATGTTTATAAGGCTGAAGAACATGAAATATCATTACATGTAGTCAGCATAGACCAATTTTCACAGTAAAATCCCAAGTCTCATCTACTTTCAAACTGCACTTTCATCTACTTTTCAATACTGTTAATATAACCACAAGCTAGACATTCTATAGGTATGTATTAATACCCTTCCACCTTGTCAATATTAGTTCTACCATGCTGAAGCAAGCAAAACTGGTTTTGTACCTTAATGCAAAATTTCTTGTTTCTCCAATGGCAAATGCGGTGAGAAACAAGCATATAAAAAAGGAAAGAAAAAAGCAGTACTACAATTAATGGAAAAGAATACTGAATATTAAAAAGTGCACAAATACACAACCAATTAAGAAATCTGAACAAAACAAATGCTATAATGCTTCAGAATAGTAAAGCACTAGGATGCCAACACTAAAAATACAGTATTATATTTTTAATACATTTAAATTTATTATATATTATAATACACAGTTAAAGTAAGCTTTTAAAAATTTCTCATAATCTTTTGGGTTATTAAATAAAAATATAGCCCCTAATTTCTGGAAACTTTTACCTATCTATTCAACTTTTTCCTACGTGTAACAAACCTTCTGAGTTAGGAATACAGTTCTTTTGTCAAATGAGAGAAATATCAAATCAGGGGTTATAGCTTCTAAAAAGCAGTGACTATGAATTGTATAAAATTAGATATTAAAAAAAAAAAGGGTATTAAAAAAAAAGCAGTTTATTTCTCCACAACCTGGCAATAACAGGTGCAAAGAAAGCCCAAATCAGAAAAAATACACTAAGACAGGACAAATAAATATGCTACAAGTAAATTTTTTTTTTCAATCTCAACCAGCTGGTAGACAGTTTATGCACAATAGTTTGTACACACATACTAGAAATTGTCATTATACCTATCAGGAGGCTTGTGGATTTTCTCATTATCGAAGTGTCAAATCCTTAAAAAAATTCCATTAAGGTTTTGCTGCAATGACACCAGTGACAATGAATTCTCCATGTTCAATGAAAATTAATGCAGTGTTTCAGAACCAGGCCATTTATTGATAGTATACCAGGACATAATAATCTGCTTTTATTCTTTTTCACGTTAATAGTATTTCAATGAAAAAGGCCGTATTTTGCCAGTTGGCAAAAATAAGCAGATGCCTTTTATAGTAGTGTATTATGTAATGTGAGCAAGAAGGGAAGAACAGGTCAACATAAATATGTATATATATACATATATGTAAATCCATATCAGCATGTATCTCCATTCCACATGTGCTCTGGTGTTGGCAGGACACGGGCTAGCCTTCCCCTCAAAGCTGTGCCAAATCACAAGCTGTGGAGACTCAATAAACTGTCTTTACTGGACAATACTATATCAATGTGTTTAGATGGCTTCCAAACCAGAGTGGGTATATTAATGAATGGCTNATAAAACTCTCTTCCCCCTTTTTTTTTTTTTCAATAGTCACGTTATGAGAAACTATCAATGGCATTTAAGAAATATTAAAACCTTCTGAACAAAAGCTGACTATCTGAGAAAATAGGTATGTTTAACAGAAGAAGAATCAATTTTGCTTATTCCACAATGATTGTCATCTGTATTCAGAAAAACCAAGAGTGTTTATCTCACCTAACACAGTGATTTCTTGACTTTCTGAAAAATCCACAGTTACAGTGCAACAAGAGCATAGATTGGTGTTCACCAGTTTGTGGTACACTGGAATCCAGGATCTGTGCACACAACACACTCCTCAGTCACTGGGAGAGTGGGTGCTCATCAGATGTTTTTCTCTCTCCCTAAGCCACAGACTGAGTTAAGACTAAAACAGACAGGAGCTAGCCGGCTATCTCCAAGGTCACGGTAACATTGAAAAAGGAAGGAACACCAAGATTTAAACTATTCCTATGGAGTCAGAGAAAAAGGCAGCACCTAGAAGCTGTGCCTTTTCTCATTTCAACATGGCTTTGAACTCAAAACTAAGGTAGCTGCCAGGTAAACGCTTCTTTCACAAACTTGGTGTCATAAAGAGCGGCTTGACGGGAAGAAGTAATAATACTTCATACGTCAACTTGTTTTGATGTTTATAAGGCTGAAGAACATGAAATATCATTACATGTAGTCAGCATAGACCAATTTTCACAGTAAAATCCCAAGTCTCATCTACTTTCAAACTGCACTTTCATCTACTTTTCAATACTGTTAATATAACCACAAGCTAGACATTCTATAGGTATGTATTAATACCCTTCCACCTTGTCAATATTAGTTCTACCATGCTGAAGCAAGCAAAACTGGTTTTGTACCTTAATGCAAAATTTCTTGTTTCTCCAATGGCAAATGCGGTGAGAAACAAGCATATAAAAAAGGAAAGAAAAAAGCAGTACTACAATTAATGGAAAAGAATACTGAATATTAAAAAGTGCACAAATACACAACCAATTAAGAAATCTGAACAAAACAAATGCTATAATGCTTCAGAATAGTAAAGCACTAGGATGCCAACACTAAAAATACAGTATTATATTTTTAATACATTTAAATTTATTATATATTATAATACACAGTTAAAGTAAGCTTTTAAAAATTTCTCATAANATGAATTGTATAAAATTAGATATTAAAAAAAAAAAGGGTATTAAAAAAAAAGCAGTTTATTTCTCCACAACCTGGCAATAACAGGTGCAAAGAAAGCCCAAATCAGAAAAAATACACTAAGACAGGACAAATAAATATGCTACAAGTAAATTTTTTTTTTCAATCTCAACCAGCTGGTAGACAGTTTATGCACAATAGTTTGTACACACATACTAGAAATTGTCATTATACCTATCAGGAGGCTTGTGGATTTTCTCATTATCGAAGTGTCAAATCCTTAAAAAAATTCCATTAAGGTTTTGCTGCAATGACACCAGTGACAATGAATTCTCCATGTTCAATGAAAATTAATGCAGTGTTTCAGAACCAGGCCATTTATTGATAGTATACCAGGACATAATAATCTGCTTTTATTCTTTTTCACGTTAATAGTATTTCAATGAAAAAGGCCGTATTTTGCCAGTTGGCAAAAATAAGCAGATGCCTTTTATAGTAGTGTATTATGTAATGTGAGCAAGAAGGGAAGAACAGGTCAACATAAATATGTATATATATACATATATGTAAATCCATATCAGCATGTATCTCCATTCCACATGTGCTCTGGTGTTGGCAGGACACGGGCTAGCCTTCCCCTCAAAGCTGTGCCAAATCACAAGCTGTGGAGACTCAATAAACTGTCTTTACTGGACAATACTATATCAATGTGTTTAGATGGCTTCCAAACCAGAGTGGGTATATTAATGAATGGCTCAGGCTTAATTCTAACTTGTCCATTGATTACTAATGGTTTAAGCAGATCAGCATTGCCGATTTCTCACCTATTTCATCTTTTCTCATGTCCTTCATCTTGTCTACAGTCAGATTCTTCTCTTCCAACTTTGAGAGCACTGATGGTGGTAACACTGAGAACTGTCTCAAAGGGCTAACCCAGCCCCACAGCCGCTTGTCAATGACTTTGCTGAGATTCAGTAGTCGATATGTCATTGCAGGCCAACGTTTCCTAAGGGCAATCTCAAAAAGAGCTCGAACAATACGAGCTGCATTCTGGAGAGTGAAAAAAAAAAAAAAAAAAGGCAAAAATGTTGTAATTCTCACAAGTATTCTTTGTAAAATGAAAAGGATCCCATAGACTCATCTTTGACAAACCATAACAATAGATATTTCTTTTCAAACTTATTTCAAACATTCTTGAAAACTTTATTTTTTCCATCACTGCCTAGTGGCAAAACTACCTCATGATTGCCTGCAGAAATTACGAAAAGAAACATGTGCAACTAATTAAAGTTGTAGTGGCAGGTCTGCAGGTCAGGATTGTGATCACGGTTATGCTAACATTAGCGAGTTCTAAATTTATTGCGTTTCAATTACTTCTGAAACAAATTCTTTTACCATACTTAATATCTTCCTCTTTCTCCCCGTATAATATATACCCACAAACTCAGTCTATATGGAAATTCAAGTTTTTATTTTTCAGTTTGCTTGTGCTTCCGTAATAGCATTCCATTTTGCAGTGAATTTCACAACATTTGCACAGAAGTTTAACAGTAGTGACTTTTTTTTTTAAAACATTTTACTATTTTCTCAGACTATTCTATGACTAAAATATACAAATCTGCCTTGGACTTGGAAAAGCAATTACTAACACAAGCTTGAATGACGTCAGTCTTATTCTGAAAAGGTAAATTATGATATTGTTTTCATAAATTTATCAAGCTGTATTGTGACGTGGTGTTTTTTTGTGGGCAGGTTCGGGGTTTTTTTTGGCCTACTGCTGCTATGGCTGGATTAGCAATTCTGTTCTTGATTCATTGAACAGAATACAATCATTCTCTACTGGCTCTGCAATGCCAACAGGAATAAAAATAGAAAATTATTTGGTTGTGATAGGAAGCATATGTTACTAAAGAAGCACTTTTTTTTTTTATTTGCACTTTGATGTTTTTCTTAATAGTTGTTATCCAATTAAAAATAATCACGATTTGTAACACTGGTTCCACATGTACAATTTATGAAGATCTGAGAAGATGACCATGTTGCCTCACTAAAAATACTATAATTGAGACAGACAAATAAAAGCAATTATCTTGAAAGCTAAGATTATAAGAATCATACTGAAAATGATCTTGCTGTGCAAGTACCATGATTTTTATGATGTGTGTAACGATTTCAGAATTTTCTCATTTATACCAATATGTGCCATGAAATGTAACGTTAGCATGAAAATCTTGCTGAAGAATGTGTGCTTTTGAATATTGGACTCTCATCTTCAGCACCAACTAAATGCAATTTTACAATTAATTCTTTCCAAAATTATTTTGTAAGGATGAGATAAAAATGATTCAATTCAACATGTTGCTGACTGTTAAAAAAAAAAGAAAAAAAAAAAAAGAGAAGAATAAAATGGGAAGGGCTAAAAGGTAAAACTTCATAACCTATTTTCCACATTCATTATTGCTGCACAACTACGATTGTCTACAGCATTTTGCCACTTTTGAGTTCTTCAGGATCCAGAATTCTAAGCTTTCAAGCAACACCCCTTTCCTTCTGAGATAGGCTTTAGTTTGGTAAACAAGCCTTTCTGTGTCACAGACTTGCAGTTCTCATATCATTCTGTAATAACTAAATATGCTGTATAACTATGAACCACTCAGGTGTCAAATCAAGCTGAACAAACAATATATAGACTGATATGTAAATCTGCATGATTACGTCTAACAACAAAATTGCAATAGCACGTCTTTCCTGTGTCAACCAAGGTATGTGAATAAAACACAAATTACGTTTTGCAGAATGAAATATAAAAGTAAACAAAACATAAAAATAGCTTGAAATAATTTTCCAGATTTAGAAGAAACTCCAATGAGTTAAGAATAATGTTTCTGTGCAATGACAGTTAGAACTACTAAATTTAATAAGACTACAGGGGAAATAAGAACAAAAAGGACATTCATAATTAACAAAAAATGCAATGGTCTCCCAGAGTAGGCTTTTCTTTTCTACTTCTTTTCTACTTCCTACTCCCAGAGTAGCACAATGCTCTGATTTTCAAATCAATTTGCATAAAAATGTACAATAAAATATTGCAGATCAAGGCCTACTGAGATAATTGTAAACACTTGGGAGAATGAAAACAGCAGAAGATAGCAACAGATATATAAAAATACTATTTTTACCTGTGCAACATACGCAGAGTCTGAAATAAGGGAGAAGCTGTCCATCTCCCCTCTGCTAATATATGTTTGAAGGAGGATATTTATTTTTCCATAATTGTTTTCCACACCTCCTGGCGCAGGAAGTTCACAGAAATCATTCAGTAAGGTATCCAGCTCTTCTATTTCTTCTTCTCTTACCTAAAACACAATTATACATTATGAAGAGGTTGGAGCAATTTGATAAAATTTTTTTACACTGAAATCAAATTTTCCTTATAAAATAGTTACATTATATTTAAACGGAGTCTCAAGTTTTAAGGGGGGTGGGGGGGAAGAAGATAAAAGCAGAAAATTCCCATTTTCCCCAATGTAGCTAATAGACCATAATTGAAACTATCTTAACAGTGACACAATTACATTTTATTATTCATCACCATCTATTAAGGTTGCCATTGACATACAAAAATTTGATATGCCACAAAAATTGAATCTTCTGACCCTACCATCCTTCATCTGATGAGATTTCATTTTTTATTTGACCAGAGTAAAACCTCTGTCCATCTGGATTAGGGCAATCTTGAATTAACATTAAATGTACTCATTATAGTTACATAGTTTGCATGTGGCATAATATATTTTTAACTCAAAGCTGTGAAGTACTATGATTCATTATATTAAATTTTTCACTGTTAATAAGATTAAGTCTTAATATGAGTAAAGAAATATTCATATCTGTGGTTTGAATAATGCATAACATTTCACATTCTAACTGATGACCCTCACATGGCAAAACCAGCATAAATCTACATATTCTTTGATTTACTGATAGTCTGTTAGTGTAAAACTTATTTAAAGAGGGTAAATGTTTGGTCCCTGCAGGAAACCAGCTGAAAGTAATTTTAACGTGGACCTGACTACCTGACATACATAAGACCCTAAGACAATTGGGTTAAAATCCACAACTATTCAGCCACTGGCTGACTGAAGGACACAACCAGCACAGATGACTCCAGTGTCAGGGGAATATTATGCTCTGCTTACAACACTGTTTTTGATAATTTTTTTCTGCTCTTGCATAGCACAGCACAGGTCAAATCCAGATCTGTATTTCAGCAATTGGTGACTTACCTATTGCAAAATACAGAATTTTAAAAGGCATTACGGAGAGGTGATTCATACTGACAAAAGTCACAATTTGTATTACACAGAAGGGTAAATCCTGAGTTATTCTTGTGAAAACCAGCTACTAGTTTTAACACAGAGCTGCACAGCAAATGAATCACAAAAAAATGGAAACAATGTTGTACTGATATTATACAAATCTGAGGAAGCAAACTAGAAAAGCTATGCTTTAGTTAAGAAGCATCACTACTAACTTTATTACAAATATAGAAACACATCATATTTTCCATATGCTTTCCTTTTAAATATTCAATTATGCTAAATTTAGACCTAGCAAAGCAATATCACTATCATAAAAATCCCCTTCTAGCTTGGAAAACGTTGCATGTATCACTGTGAAACCTCACTGCTTATTATCTTCTATAATAGAAGAGATTACAGCAAAATAGAATTTCTCTATTAGATAAAGAGATGGTAATACTCAGACAATGTGTGCAAATATGTAAATATGTAGATGGTGAGGGATTCACGCTGCCAGATCGCAGAGCCAGGTGAATGAGAGCCAACTCTGATCTGAAAGTTGTATAATTGTGATAAAATGGCAATGAGCCCAAGCTAATAAACCCCGTGGAGTCTGGCTCGCACCTCTCCGAGATGGAAGTACAGGCAAACAAGCTCATGCCGGCTTACGATGTATTGTCTTGTGTCCTGCCCACACATGAGGCAAAAGGGGAGGCTGAAATCGAACTGAGTAGGATAGTACAGGTCATCCAGTCTGCACAACAAATCTTTTACGACTTTCTAGGTTTCAAATTTGAAAATAATTTATCAAAAGTTTATCAGTCTTCCTATCTAATATTGTTCCCTGCACAAAGTATACCACAGAGTTAACTTCAGAGTCCTGCCTCATTTCTGATAAAGCACGTTGTTCAGGGAGACATCTAATAATGGTTTAAACTTCAAACAGAAAAACTCTCTCATCCTTGGGTACACCATTCCAATGGACACTTATCTTCACCTGTTAATAATTGAGGAGCTGAAGAGTTCTTAAAAGCATTTAAAAGGAGTCCTCAAAGATCCATAACCAGTTATTAAATGTGCACTATAGTTCAAGCTGAACAACAGATAAATTTGAGTGAGAGTATATATAGTTCTTGGCAATTATGCCTACCTAGAAATCATTTTACAATAACAAAGCTTGGATCTATAGACACTATTTATGGAGTAGTACAGAACTGTCTAGTTCTAAGCCATATTCTTTATATGGAAAGATACAACTTTACCTTTATCTGTTCAAATTCTTCCGCTTTTGATACTATAGCAAGAATATCACCTTCTGTTTTATGAGCATCAAACAATTCATTGAAAGTCTGTTAAGAGAAAATTAATTCATTTAACACTGACAATAAAAATATACATATACCACAAAAGAAAGAAACATTAACAAAGATTTTAAAAGGCATATAAGGTTAAAATGTAAGTTATTGGAAGACCAGGATAATGCAATTTGAACAGGAACATTTTCCAACCATGAAAACTCTGTGATTCTGTGACTTCTTGGTGCTTTCAGAAAAACAGGCCCTCTAAACTTAAATAGTTAAAATACAGATTTAAATACTGAAATCTCCCAAAATAGAGCACCAAGCAATCTATGGCCATTTCAAAGAAAGTCTGGGATGTATTTGAATGAATACATCTGTGAAACTAATTATACAAAGTGAGAGTAAACAGTTAAAAATTAATGCTGAGACTTCAGGCTTTTATTCAATAAAACCATCTATTTCCTACAAAATCAACTGTTTTGAGATGACTGTATCCATCAAATTACGTTTCCAATAATACAAACTTTGTACAAACACATCTTCCTTACAAGTTTACAAGACAATCTGACTATAGTGACAAAAACTGTTTAAGGTTGGCAACTTGATAGGATTTTCATGCAGAAAAACTTTTCTGTTCTCAGAGTCTAAACTGGAACATGCTATCACATACCAATGGCTGCACACGCTGCTGACTTGTTGATACCAAAATGTTTCTTATAATTTACCTAAGAAGTGGCAGCAACTATAGAAATTTGAAATACCACTTCACACCAAGTCTATTTTTTTGGTATTGCTTTACACTTAGTTTCTTTCTTTTCTCTCTCTCTTCTCTGTCTCTCCATTTCAGTAAATACGATTTGAAAATATATTGAACAAATCAGCTACATATTCTGTAATATCTTACCAATATTTTAGGTATAGGTTCAAAAAGAAGGAAAAAAAAAATCCCAGAAATAGAACATCATATTTTACCTCTATAGTATTGTATTTAATATAGTAGTGGCTGGCAGTTCTGCCTAAATCTGTTGAAGAAAAGAAGCCAGTTCGTTCTTCAAAGCGAATCATGCGAGCTTTATCCAGTTTTCTGCCGACTTCAATTACCAATTGTTCTCTGTGCTTCTCTAGACCTGGATCCATCTAGGCACAAAACACACACATTAGTTTGTATAAAAGAAAAGAAAGTGTTAAATAAATAATTTTATTGAGATAATCCAGTCCTACAAAGCCAGAAATCAAATAAAAGAAAGGTATTTTTATTAAGTCAATATTTTCCTGAGATCTCACTAATAGCAGCTATATTGGCATATGGACCAAAACCTGCCTGAACAGGACAAAATTATCAAAATCATATTTCTTTTACAATGCTTTAAGACTATCAATACAATGTAGACTAATATTACTCATGAAATAGCAGTATGATTAAGAAACAAATTTGCATATAATATTTTGAAAGACATTGTATTGATAAAATTTTTCATGAAATTATCATTACTGTATCACTTCTCAAAAACATGCCATCTTACAGTATCTCCTATTCATTTATAAAAATGAGTAAACCTATACCTTGTCTGGCTATCTGACATGAGGATGGCTTTAACTGTATCCCAAACAGAATAAATTTTAAATTGGATGGCTGAAATGTTTACTAGCAAAAAAAAGTCTCATGTCCTGAAAAGCTCTTGGTATGTTAGCTGGGATATTCTAATTACTGAATTATAGATATACCATTAAAACATTCATACTAAAAGCCCACACAGAGCTTGCTATGCCAGAAACCACTTCAATTCATATCAAAGTTCAAGAACTTGGACGTTCTGTTTGAGCATTCACGTACATTATTTCATTAGTACATCCAAGGCCGGGCAAAACACCCATTTCAGTGGGACTGCTGTGTAACTGTGTGCTCCTCATCGTGCACCCCGATACCCAGACTGAGAGGGATGAGTGAAAAGGGATTCATAGTCATGATAACACAGTGGTGTACGTGTATCTGAGACATGGCTGTGATTACACAAGCAATGATTAGTCACCAAATTTGAAGAGTCTGAAGCTCTGTTCAGACGGCATTCTTATTTTAGGGATGTGTAGTTCAAATTTCCTACAGAGTAAGTCATACCAGCCCTCTAGGTAAATCTGCACCAGAGATGTATGACCGATGCTGCAAAAAGGAACAGGCTTTAATAATTGCTGTGCCTTGGTTTGCTCTGGTTTTCCCTGGGCCAGGATTCAGTTTCATCTTTGTGCCAAAGTGCTTCACCTCTTCCCGTTTGCTGAAGCTGCAGACAAACACAATCATCTCCACAAAACAGCTGCAAGACTAATTCCTAATATTCTCCATCTTTGCCAGTTACTCTGAAGCTATTTCTGCTTAGTTATGACTTGCCTTATCTTCAAGTCGAAAACTAAGATGGCAAAGGTCTAGAGTGCTTTTCTCAATAGTAAGTCATGCATTGAGGTCAGATTTCAGAGCAAAGGTGGACAAAAACCCCAATGATCAGGACGCCAGATGTTTAACATTTCTTAAAACTAAAGGGGGTGTGTGTAATAAAAAACCAAAAATGCATCTCTACTCCTTTGGCAGCCCAAACTACCTGTCACTCTTTTGCTTTACATAGAAAAAATGCTAAAGTTGTAACAGTAGACTAATATTTTTACAGATTCAAAGGCTTTAACTTTACAGGAATGGTCACCAAATTGAAACTGGACCACCAACTGGAATATTTTCCAGTCTAGAGAATCCGTGGTTAGCACCCTTCCCATTGAACATGTGTAATTAGAAATCCCACAGGATAAAAGATCCAGCTGAAAACAGCTTTAAGCCATACTCTTAAAAATGAGCCTTTGCATGTCCACAGCAAGAAACTGAGCAGGTCTGGAGTACATGGAAAGTTAAGAATGCACAATAAAGTACATTATTATTCACATTGTTACCCTAGATAATGGAAAGAAGCGTTGGGGACTAGCTCCTTGCACTTTTACAGATGTTCTAAACATAAATATTACAGCTTAAGGGGATAAAAAACTTTGCTTAACCATGGGAACACAGGAACACCAAAGAGTGGAGCCAGAAGAGGAGAAAACAAAGAATGGTTACCTTAAAAAAAAAAAACAGCCACCTTTGGAACACTAAAATGATAAGAAAATGCCTGAAATTCATACTACAGGCTTCACTAATATGGCACTGATATTTGCTCCACTTATCCCTTCCACTCTTTGCTGCTTCTTGCTGTAAATTTTGGGCATTTTCCCAACTCAGTAGAAGGCACTATTGACGCTTGAGGCCAACAACTTGAAATCAAATCAAAGCAGTGGGCCTGGAGCAGCCTACTCTCAAGCATAGCCTAGAAACAGGCTGGGTGGGGAACACAGATATCCTGAAGGCAACACATGGGATGCAGAATGTGCAGACCTGGCCTCCCTNGGGGGGAAAAGGGAGGGGGGTGGGGGTCATCTGTCGCTCAGGGTTTGGCTGAAACCGCGACACAAGCATAGCCTAGAAACAGGCTGGGTGGGGAACACAGATATCCTGAAGGCAACACATGGGATGCAGAATGTGCAGACCTGGCCTCCCTGGTCCCTACAACACACCCCTTTTGTGTGGACAGTCACCTTAAAGTAACTACTGGATGCGGTGAGCGCCTGTGGAAAGGCAAAGGAGAAGAAGGAGTGTGCATCTTCTCAGCTGCACCAAACAGCTGGGAAGAGTGTGATCCAGGATGGTTATGCAGATATATGGATTCTGAATGGGTAATGTTGGCTGTCAGCCAAAACAAAGACAGGAATTGGCACACTACAACATTACTAAGAAGCAATAAGATACCAATTACAAAAATTGGATACCTATAGGCGGAACAGAAGGACCAGAACAGCCTAAGTGAGCAAATCTGTGGTTATGCCTGCATCTGGCACTATACCATTCATATACTGTCTATGACACATTAGTTTAGAAGTTTAAAAATAGTTTATATAAAAATTAAGGGGATTGGCATTGGTGTTGCTCCTACATGAATGGGTAACACTTCAAATTGATATAATTTATTTTTGCCTTAACACAAAAATAGGAATATCTATCAAATCAGAAGTGGTAGAAAGGAGATTAGTGGCAGGAAAAGACAAGTGCTGGCAATCTCCACTTTCTCAGCAGCTGGATAACAACACAAAAGCAAGGGGAGGGTGACCAACTTTTGTTCATTATTTCTATAAATGTATAAAAAATATTTGTTGGTGTTTTATTACTTTTTTTCACCACCTACGAGCAGCATGGTTGCATTTCTTTTAGTCTAAAATTTGTTATAACACTGGTTGAAAATACCTGATTAAAAAAAAAAAGAGATTTATGGGAATGGGACTACATTCTTCTAACTAGCAAAGCAATTTTTGCTCTTCATTTACTTTGTGACTTGTGTTATATAGGGTTATATTAATACATGGTAATGTACTATATGGGTTTTTTAATAGAAAACAGACTTGAGATGGCCAGAGGTCTGAGGTGTCTGCAGAAGCTTGCTTAAGCAATAGCCTACCTACTTCCACTGCAGCTTACACTATCAGACACAAAAGCTACCAAAATAGTATCTTCTGCCACATTATCTCTAGGTAGTACAATGACTAAAACTACTGCTGCGCAGAACAGGGTGGCAAATTATGAAGTCACAAAACAGATTCAAGACGTGAAATAAACTGTCCTTACCATATACCTGTGAGACTTTCACCTGTATTTGGCTTAATTACACATCTGAACTATGTTAACATAGCTTATAAACAGCTGTACAGAAAAACAGGACAATATTTAGATAATCTGTAAACTACACAACTTCTTTAAACTTACAGATAATTAATTGAAATTGAAGAAAACCTTATGTAACTGTGCTCTGATTCATATCACTGCAACGAACACTTCTAAATAAACAACAAAAAAGTCAAAATAAATGAATAAAACCCCCCTTATAACTGCTAAATTACAAGAAAGAAAAAATCCCAATCCAGTTAAAAATGTCATACATTTTATAATCTACCATGGGATGAAACATTCTAAACCAAAAGCTGACAGGGTGGTGGAAAAGCAAGCAACCAAGAATGCTTTATTTTATCATTTATATCTAGCCTACAATACAGAAACTATGACAATGGGCTAAGGTACAGTAACTCTGATAAGAATGAATGTTGTCCTTTGGAGTGTAAGTTGGGCAGTTAAAATGTATTTTTATGTGAACAGAAGGGGCCTTTTAATTTAGTGTTAAAAATACTCTGCTGCAGAAAATATCTTCCTTTTTCTAGGCACTTTAAAAGAATTGCTGATGTCAGGTAAGTAGAAATAGCAAATATTTATCCTCACATCAGGGAAGGATTAGAGACCCAGAACAGGTTACAGATTTTTTTAAAATGCATTTTATACCTGATAAGCTTTGTGACTGATGCCATATACTAATGGATTTGCTCTCATCCGTACATAAAGATAAGTGTAACTTATCCACTTTACTGCTTCTTCCACGTTAGTTACTGTTCCAAGAGCAATCTGGAAGTAGAAAACGAGACAAAATGAAAATGTGTATGTTACAGATGAACATAAGTATTTGGCTGAAAACAATCAGAATTCAAAGCATTAGCACTAAATTAAAGAAGATGTTAGTATGTTTCCAATGTAAATTATTTAAATATAATCATAAGAACCATTTATACATTTTCATCTTATGAACACCTAATAACATGGTATGTTCTGTAACGTAATATTACAGATACACATGATCTTTCCTACACAACTTATGACACTGAGCAAGGTTTTTATAAGAAAAGACATACAAAACAACATAATTTTTAGCAAATACGCTCAGGACTATTTAAATAAGACTATCTGTAAAAAAATAATCTACATTTAAAAGATTAATTTTTCATACCAATGTAAAAGCAATTTCTGGCTCAAGACCTAAGCTAAATGACACTGATAATCTTTAGGATTTTCTTCAGCATGCCCTCATATTTGGTAAACTGTTTACACTGTTTTTAAATAGTTTTCTCTTTTTGTATGTGACAACTCGAACATACAGGTTACCTGCTACATTTTGTTATATCAAAACATAACAAAACCAAACAGGTAATATATACACACATATAAATACACACATATGTTTCTTTATTTTTCAAGGCCAAACAGGTATACCAAAATTTTTTTGTTAATTCAATGGTTTAATCACCGAATTATTTACCAGACACACATTTTTACTTGACAACTTCAGCTCTCTTTTGTATTGATTACATTAATGAGAAGAATTTTGCTGCTTATTCCAGTTAACCTGATTTTATCAGGAGAACTTAATATATCCTCCATGTCCCATGAACAAATATTTTTTTGTTGTTGCTTGTTGTTTAAAACAAGCACAAGTCCCTCTTACCGAATTTTTGTGATCCATTACTAAGTTTTTTTATTGTTGTTTTATTGGTGTTTGAATTTCATATAAACATTACATGAGTTGGCAAAAAAAAAACAAAAAAAACCCACCCTGTATGACTGTAAGTGATTTCATATGTGTGTTTAGATCTAAACACTGAGATCTTAAGAATAATACAGATATTCTTTTTGAAATAACGTAATATCTAGTAAAAGATAATAATGCATGCGAAATCTGCCCTGAATTAAAGTAACTTAAATGTGGCAAAACTTTGTTGATATCAATGACCAATAGCATGGAGTAACCCCAACCTTTGTCGTGCACATTTTTCAAGTGATATTTTGATCTTCAGCAGTATAAGGAGGTTAGGGGAAGCCCCACTGTGTTGTTTTGCAAAGTACGTAGCTATAAAATGCACGGATATAGCTACAAAAACATTCAGATGTAGACACATGGACTACTACAAGGAAAACTTCTAATACAGGTCACAGGTTATTTTATTACTCATTTTGCTACCCAGGTTAATTTCAGCATTTGGTTTCTCTCCATGATTCAAATATCTTTCAGTACTCAACTTGAAATAAAGTAATAACATAGCCAATATTAACATTTTCCCCCCCAAAAATACTTTCACAATCATAAAAACACAAAATTCTCATGATTGAGCCCAGTGAAACCTGAAAATTAAAAGAAACAAACAAACAAAAAAACACTTTTTTTCCTCATTTATTTAAATATATGTTTTGATTAATTATTTTCATAAGTGTAAAGTTAAATTAAGGGGGAAAAAGTGATTATAAAACACAATTGCATTTCAGATACCATACTGAAATCTAAAATACTGCACTTTCCTTCCTCTCCCAACTTCAATAAATATTCACTGAGTAATAGGCAGACACAAAGAGAAAAAGCAACTTCTAAAGATTTGCTGCCATCTAGTGTTCAAGTAAAGTTATTATGGATTATTTGAAAAAATACCTTTGTTAAAACAGTATGAAGGAATCTTACTATTACAGAAACTTCAGAGTATTTATAAAATACATCATGTACAAAGTTAGAAGCGGACTTGTGTTAAGACCTAGGATATGTACTATTCATAAAAATCAATAAATAGACAAGGTAATACTTTATTAAAATAAAATAAAAAAAAAAATCTAAATTTTCCAGTGATTCCTCAGACACGTATCAAGTATTTAGTTACAGATGGAATAATCAACGAGTAGAAACATTTACTACATTGAAATTGTATTGTCTGATGGCACAGATTGTACTGATTGCACAGTCTGATTGCAAAAAATACCTTTTTTTTTTTAAACTGTTCAAATACAACTGTGTTGCACTCACAAAATGAAAACTTGAGTACTATATTAAGCGAACTCACTGTGTCATTTTAAATGGAAAAAAATCATCAGCATCACAAATTTTAAACTAATTGTTCAATGGCTGATGTCACCATCACTGGGTGATGTGCTTAGTATAAGCACTGTGTTTTCATTAAATATTTCTTTTTATAAATTAGTCCTGCAGACTTTATCAAGTTGAACAGTATTTCAGAGTGGATGTTTTTGCTTTTCAAAAAAGTGCAAATAGATATAGGAAGCATGGCTTTTTGGAGGCAGTTTTTGAAAAATCAAGTTTTTCTCTGGTATTTAAACATATTAGAAAAGGGCATAAAAATAGTACTGCTAACATACACTGTATGTATTCTGTAATATATAATGTATTGCATTTTTTTACATAAGAATGGTTAATTGTCATTGTATTTGTATAATTGAGTCAAATTACATGGATGAAAAGTTTCTCTATATGAATCAAGTATTTGTTGTGAAGGTTAGAGAGCAAGGAAATCTTTCTAACAACCTAATACACATCTTTTTGTTTGCTTTGGAAACCAGCATATTTTGAATTATTACTTCAGCACCTGAAGTGATTATGGTCTCATATCTGTAAGGCTTTTGAAATAATTTCTTCATGCTCCTACAATTTCCTCCAGCCACACACAACCAAAGGACTACTTATAAGTACAACTGAACTACATCAGAGTTGTCATTATCTGTTGACTCCAGTAACTTGTCTGCCATCTGAACACAGCAGAAGAAGGTGAGGGGAGAACAGATGAGGTTGCTGGTCTCATGCAGGTCAGGTCAGGCCACAGTGTCCTGGTGACACAGGGAGAAAACTTCATTTTCCCTAGCTGTTCAGTCACCGACCTCCAGGGTGATTTTTTTGGAAAGGCTTTGAAGGAACCCTGTGCTCTTACCAGAACCACAACAGTTGCCCATTCTTTCAAGGCAAAATACAGACAAAGAGGTTTGTTCAAACTAAAAAAAGTTACCACCTTTTACACTCCTGGCTTCACAACAGAACCATAAATACAAGAGAAGGCACACCCCCTGGCAAGGTATACCTGCTGTCCATCACTGCAAACCCTCTCAGTTGCTAGGCAATCTGGGGAAAGAAGTCATCCCAGCAACAAGCTGGGGTCCAGCTGTGGATGTCAGGGAGGGCTCTTTCAGGTGGAAACAATTAGGGAAGGAATGGTGACCTGAATTGTATGAGCTATTGATGATAGTTCCCAGATAAGTTAAAGTTTATGGTCTAATTAAACCACATCCCCTGCATCTTATCTTTCTTCCTGTATTTCCAGAAAATACAGCCATAGGTATTTTCTGTTTGCCAGCTGGTCAACTGACCCAGGACTCGCTCCTCTCTGCTAAGCACCACAACCAGCTGTTTATTTTACTCCTTTTTACATTCAATTATACCCAGTGACACTACTTCAGCAGAAAAGGAAAAGGGCACCTCTATGTCTATGTTGACCATCATGTGCTCATTTTTAGAAGAAAAAAAAAACAACAAACCAAACCTCAAAACAAATCTGCAGGAGAGAATTCTCAGTGGTTTGAGGCGCTAAGATCTAAGTCTTAATTTTGGTGTCAGCTCAATGAAGCTGAGTGTATTTCAGCTTTTCCCACTCTGTAACTTTCCTACGAACAAATACACTGGTACATCAAGGCCAACACTCCATCTCTGAGATTAGATAATGGCAAATGCTGAAGGGTAGAAGGTGTCAATGAGCAGGAAGCACAATATGAATTTCTCCTGAATTCTTAAACTATTTCATCTCAAGGTCTTTAGTTAAAGGTATTGCTTTCGCCCTGGATAGCATTTTTTTTTCCAACTTTTGTACAGTTTTTGAACTATTTTACCTTTTAGATGCAGCACCCTGCAGCAAAGAGTTCCTTAGTCTAAACAGCCGGCTGACATCCTTTTGTGTTTTCTTAACCTGCCACGAACTCATCTCAGCCAGTATTTCCTGGTTATTGTCCCAGGAAAGATGCAATTTTTTGCCATGTCACTCATTACTTCATAAAGCTCTCTCATATGATCTCCCATTTGTCTTTGCTCTCACATGAAGCATGCAGGTTCCTTTCATAAAAGCTGAAAGTTCCTTTGCCTGTCCTCTGAAAGGTTTCTGCTTCTACAATGTTAGTTTTGAAATGAGAATTAAAAATACGCTAGCTTTTTTGCATCATTACCCAAATTGTGTCTCCTGCACCACATCAGCGTGGGTACAAAATGTAAGGCTCTGGATTCCACTTAGGAATCGTGTGGCTAGGAGTATATATGTATTACCCCAAATATTTGAATCATTGCCTCATTCTTATCACCTACCTATTTCTGCCAAGAGATCTGCTCTATATAAAAGCAACTTCATATTCATGTGGAAACAAGGAGTCTTCTCACATTTCCAACTGCTGCCTTCCTTTTAGTAGTTTTTCTTCTTTCAAATACTGATTGTCTATAACAAATTAGGAATTTAAACGATTCAGCAGTGCTTCTGGCAGTCTTCTTTCTCTTTACAATAACAGCATAAGCATTTGGATTTCTGGAATGATTCATAATGAAAGCAGACTCTGGACCTAAAATATGTAATTTTATCAGTGCAGATTTCCTGGTGCTACCAACAGGCTCTGTTATGGCAAAGATGACAGTAGATACCAGCATACCCTCTAGATTTCTGTAATGAATCAGTCAATAAACAAATATTTTTTCTCCCTATAGTGCTATTGTTACTGCCACAAGGACAGTGCCTATAAAAGATCACCCAAACTGAACATGCCTCCTAACACTATCTACTGATCAATACAATGTATTTATCTTAAAATGTATTTATTTTTTTCAGAATCCCGCAGTTTATGGAATAGTCATCTCCAGATAAACATAACAATATCTAAAACACCTTTATCCTTCTCAGAGGATTCTTCTAACAGATCAAATGAGCAAATATAGAAGTTTAGTCTGACTCCAATTATAAAGAAATGATGAAATTACTTTTCAAAAATTGCTAACACAATAACTCCTTGTAACTGCTCGTAGTATTGATTTCCCGTAATCTGGCAGGTGCTAATTTTTTCTGCATGTCATGACAGAAGGATAAGTAACATCACACATATCAGGTGACAAAATAATGATGGTTTCATGTGCTTGTTACCCTACTGCTTTTCAACATTTTCCATTGCTATTTCTAACAATCATTTATTATAGCAATTAACAAAACCCTGACTGCATCTTCAGCTGCTGTAACTGTACTGCAGCCACAAAAGCCAGAGTACGTTGTTCTTTTCAGATAACACTACCATCAGATAAAATCTGAAAATAAATAGCGCTGTCAAAACTAATTTGCCAGTTTTCTGCACTTTTTCCCCAAACTCCAAATTCTGCAGGGGATGTGCTGCATTCCCCAAACAACAAATTCTGTGGTAGAAGTGCTGCACTTAGAAGTAGCTTTTATTGTACTATACATCACATACCTCCTATGTATCTTTGGGTAAGTTTAGATGACTACCTCATACAAAATGGAATTATTGTTATGTTCCTTCCCCCCCCCCCC
>VZRU01009559.1:138683-160976 GCA_013398155.1 Pedionomus torquatus | reverse complement strand
CCCCCATCTTTAGTTCTACTATTTTAACAAGGCAGGAGGATTAACTTCATTATTTTACACCTTCCATGTAACACTAAATTATTTTTGTAGAGTTTGCAACATTTTTCAGAGAACTGTTTGGATGCTAAATCATGGTTACAAGTCAACACATTTCTGTTGAGATTTCTTCTACTTCTGGCAAGAATTTCAGTAATGTATACACTTGAAAAGAAACTATTTAACAGAAATACACACTCCCTGGACAAATAAATCCTTTTTTTAAGAGAAAAATTAACATAAACTTTTATTGTTGTCAGTCTTACCTAAAACTTCCACAAGTCATTGTTTTTCTTTTTTTCATAATTACTGTAGACATTACTATTCTAAACTCACAGAACCCTTTCACCATCAAATCTCTTGCTTTTTGATACTTTTTCCCCTCTTCATTAAGTATCCCTTTGGACATATGGAGCTGGTGTTAGAGAATGGTATTTACCTTTCCAAGTTTTCAGGGACTTTTTTTTTTTTTTTAAACAACTTTTAAGCTAGTAGTGTGCTTACTACTTAATGCAAAGGAAATGAAAATAAGAAAAATAAAAGAGAAGAAACTACTACCTTTAAAAATTGCAGTTAAAACCACAAGCTTGGAAGAAAGGAAAATTATTTTGTATTCTAACAATCAAGCAGGTTGGTTCTACTTTCAGTATTTTTTTGGTACTAACTGCACCAAAGCCAATACTAGCAGCAGTTTGGTACCAGAATTTACTGTCTAATACAGTGACATACAGAAACACAAGGTATAGAGCAGAAGTCTTATGAGGAGCAGATGAGGGAACTAGGGCTGTTCAGCCTGGAGAAAAGGAGGCTTAGGGGGGACTTTAATGCTCTCTAGGACTACCCGAAAGGAGATTGTAGAGAGGTAGAGGGTTGGTCTCTTCTCCCAAGGAGGAGGCGATAGGACGAGAGGCTTCAAATTGCGGCAGGGGAGATACAGATTGGATATTAGGAAAAATTTCTTCATCTAAAGGCATATTAAGCATTGGAACCGGCTGCCGAGTAAGTGCCCAGTCACCATCCTTGGAGNAACAATCAAGCAGGTTGGTTCTACTTTCAGTATTTTTTTGGTACTAACTGCACCAAAGCCAATACTAGCAGCAGTTTGGTACCAGAATTTACTGTCTAATACAGTGACATACAGAAACACAAGGTATAGAGCAGAAGTCTTATGAGGAGCAGATGAGGGAACTAGGGCTGTTCAGCCTGGAGAAAAGGAGGCTTAGGGGGGACTTTAATGCTCTCTAGGACTACCCGAAAGGAGATTGTAGAGAGGTGGGGGGTTGGTCTCTTCTCCCAAAGAGGAGGCGATAGGACGAGAGGAAATGGCTTCAAGTTGCGGCAGGGGAGATTCAGATTGGATAGTAGGAAAAATTTCTTCACCTAAAGGCATATTAAGCATTGGAACTGGCTGCTGAGGGAAGTGCCCAGTCAACATCCTTGGAAGTATTAAAAGACAGGTAGATGTGGTGGTGCTTTGGCACATGGTTTAGTGGTAGAGTTGGCAGTGCAAGGTTAACAGTTGGAACTGATGATCTTAAAGATCTTTTCCAACCTAAAAATTTCTATGATTGTATATGAGCAGACATATACTACACTGAAAATACTTTGTTAAGCCAATCTAAATACTTTCATGAGATAAACACCTACAACTTAAAAATCTATGAATCTGTACAGTGGAAAAGGAGGAGGAGGAAGGGGAAAAGAATCCTAAGTTGTAAGTATAACCAAATATGTCTTTTCTTTGATATTGTAAATAGAATTATTTTTAAATTTTTCAAGATGTTTTTCTTCCATGTAAGAAGTACAATGAGTGTAAATTCATTAGGCCTCTCAAAACCCCCACAAATTAACCAAACCAAAAAATCACAACCCCAAACACCTTTCTTTAAGCTTGCATGTAACAATCACCTCTGCTTTCTGGCCTATGCTGGAAAAAAATGTGTATTTTGTAATTACAGCTCAGATGAAAGGAACAACATGCTGCACATTAAAACCTCTCTCTGCAGAATATTACGCATTGAAAATTAGCAGCTTACATTTCATACTTTCTTAACTAAGCACTCTTAGCTGAGAGGAAAGAAATAGGACTGGAACTCCTGGTTTATCAAGTCAAGTCTTTTCCTCACATAAAATCACATCTTCCATACAAATAGCATCACATACTACAAAATCTTCACCATAGACAAAAATGAGACTTCTTTTATCTGTGTTACTGCTAAAAGACAGAGTGTTCCAAATCTTATACTTCAGGCAAGCATATGCATGAGCAGGGTGATTAATTCTTGCACTGGTGTTGGCCCAAATTATCTTTTTTTCTTTTGCTTATTCACTTGGAGTTCTGGCTAGTTGGAGAGCAGTTGTACCTCCTTTGAAACTTTCTTTTGCTAAGCTAACCAACAAGATTTTTTGGGTATACCAGTAAAGCGTTTCCCCCCCCAAAAGCCAGTTTTTCTGCTGAAGCTCTGTGAAAGGAATACTTGAGCTTCCTGGTATAATTCAGGTGGGTACACCAGCACATCCACAGATCTTCTAGGCAATATGGAACAATCCAGATCAAGCCCGACAGAAGCAATAGCATATAGCCGTGCCATTTGTGTTTCACATGGTGACAATCACAGAGATCTTCTCTGACCCAGTTCACATAGTATGTGACATATTATTCCATATGTCTTTGTAACTTTTCACTGACATGAAGGCCTTCCGTGAGATGGGAGGACTAAATTTCTAATATTAAAAAAGTAGAAAAATAAATTCTTTGCTCTGAAGGAAAGAATATCCAACTCTTTTGTCCTTATCTACTTTGTGTATCTCAAGAAAAAGAACAAAGCTTTCCTATGAAATCTGAATTTGATTCAGAATCATATGATTAGGAAACAATATGATTCTTTCCTAGTGAAAAGGTGCACAGTATCCCAAGGCCAGATCTCTCTCTCCTAACTTCCTGAGCTGCTGAACAGTAACTGCAGGTAATCCTGGCTTTCAAAACCAACTTCAGGATTTAAATTACTACCGTTAATGTGTTAATTTGCTACTATCCACTATTTAAGGACGGAATATCCATAGTTTCACTTTGAAAACATTCACAGGTGCCTATCTCTAGGAATATAAAAATGTCAAAAGGAAATGGTTGAGAGCTTTGCAATTCCTACTGCTTAGCATGCTCTCTGTTTATTTTTCCTGTCTCCTTTGTGGTAGGAAGAGCTATGGCAAAATCGCAAATGGCTCCTTTTTGTCACATTTGTGTCTCATGATCTGGGGGAATTCAATTTCTCTCTCCCTCCTTGTACTCAGACCACACCAGAGCACTGAGGTAAAGAAGAGCAGCTGTGAGAGTGTACAGGTGTCAATATTTTCATTCCCCCACACTTGTGTGTAGAAATACCTGCAATACAGTTAAACTTTATTCTGCCTCTGATATGTGAGTGCACTTGGGCAGAGATTTTTTCCTGTTAACTGGAATGAAAAAATAACTTATGAGACCTCTTAAAAAAAAGCCACCCCAAAATCATGAATGATCAAATTTAGTCATTTGTAAATAAACAAGGAATTAACCTTTACATTTTTAAAGATCACTGTATCAATTTCTGCTCCTTTTAAAATTATTACTTATGACTAAATAATGCTAAGACTTTAAAGTGATGAAAAGGCAAAAAATAGACAGAAATATGTAGGAACTATATAGATAAAACAGAAGAAGCATCTTAAAAACCCAAGACCGTTCCTAACAGACCATATAAATATCACATCTTTCAAAGGGATAATCAGTTTTGAAATGTCACTTCAGTTTAGCTGAACTCCCTTACTATTATTGTAAAAATGTCTGGTGCCTTTGAAAATCAGTATCTCCTCATTTAAACACGTTTAAATTTCTGAGGCTTCCTTGTAAATAGTGTCTCTGTGTGTATAGACACATTTTTAATTGGTTATTACAATAGGTAGCTTTGGAATCACTAAATTTTTATGTCAGATGTCAGCATTTTCAATACAATCACAGCATTGAAACAAAAAAGCATTTTAAGATTTAAACTGAAGCAAACTGGGAAATTTCTATTTATAATAAATCAGTTGTGATTGCCACTTTAAAACAGAACCAAAGAGACAAGTTCAAGCCAACTCCTACACTACAGCCAAACACATGAAGTAAGTTTGTTTATATAGACATGTTTTTTTAAATGTTTTTGCGGATTTTAATTTGTGGTTATGCAGACCACTTGCTAAATGCTAGTAATACACTTCTGGTTACAAGGCAAACACTATGTGTTTCTACTGTTTTATCTTAGTGATATTTTGACCCTCCATACCACTTTTGATATCTACTACCTTTTGTAAAAGGTCCCCATCATTTTCACATGTGTAACAGACTACCAGCAATAAATAAAATTTCCATTTCAGATGTATTAGACTTGACAGTGTTGTATTTTTGTTTCAAATAATATTAACTCTAAAGGTTGCTAGTTTCTCTAAAAGATTCAAAGGTTACCTCTGCGTTTAGGTTGTCTGCAAGGCTTTCAAGAAACTGGCTTTCAATTGGATTCTGCTGAGTAAGAAGAGTCAAGTAATGACTGAGTTTATCATGAGTTGTAATAATGACGCCTTCTCCGAATTTGTCAAACTGAGGCCGTCCAGCTCGACCAAATATCTGCATGACATCTAAAATTCCAAGGTCAACAAAGGAGCCTCTTTTTGCAGCATATATTTGTGTTCCCTGGTTGAGGAAAAGTTAATAAAAATTAACATAAATACACATGAATATAATCCTGATGAGCTGAATACTGAAATTAGGCAAATATAGCATGATTTCAGAAGTGTACTTTAACTAATCCTTTCATAATCTTTGATATATTTAAATCTTTACTATACAAACTAGACTCCCACTGGAGAGAATCAGTTTAATGAGATATAAATAACATTTCAAGTCAATCAGACATTTCCCCTCCAGGCCCCAAACCCACAATAAAGCTCTTGCAATCTATGCTTCTTTACAGCTTTCTTTTAAGACAGATACCCACGTGCAGATCAATGGAAGCTCTTACCTTAATAACAACAGCGTGAGCAGGAAGATTGACACCCCAGGCAAGCGTAGCTGTACAAACTAGGACTTTGATATGTCCATTAGAAAACAAGTTCTCCACCAAACTTCTGTCTTGCCGCAGCATTCCTGCATGATGAATACTAAATCCATCTGGAAACAGCTCACGTACCTGCTTATTTCGGGATCTCTGTACCTAGAATGGATGAGCATAAAAAATAAATTCATTTCTAATTATAGTACAAGAAGCACTGTATTAAAAACACTACAGGAAAAAAACCCCAACCATTGAATATTATTGAGTCAAATAAAAGGAACTATTTCTATTTATGTCAAACTTTTTATCAACGCCAGCATATCATCATTTTTTATAAATGAATTTGACATCTATTCTTACTTTCCAAAGAATACACTTAATTGTTTAAAAGAATACTTCACCTAAACAGAGATACAAATTTACTGATATAAGCAGCAAAACTGAAAACTCACATATTGCTCTTCCTCACAAGCATGTCTTTCAGAACACGGAGGCAGGTAGGACAGTCTTAAGGCAGCAGCCCACACACTATACTCAACATTGAGGGGATACCCTTCCCCAGCATCAGCTAAGCACAGCATGGATTAATAAATTCATAGTACAGAATCAAGCTGTTCACCTACTTCTCATTTTTACTTTCTGCATGTGTAGGAGGCTAGGATCTCAGTTTGCAGAACCTCAGGTCCTCTAGCCTCCCACCTTGTATAAGGTCCGTAAGCACGTCCCCCTTATTCCTGAGTGCTAGCTCATCAGGCTCTATCTAAACCAAGTATTGACTCAGGAAAAACTAATACCCTTCTAAACACTAAACTCTGAAATTCAAGTTGCTACTGATGTGTGGAACAACAGCTTCACAACCTTAGGGGGTTATAAAGGAGGTATGTTTATTCAGTGCTGGATGCACACAGGATCGCTCCCAAAGGTCTGCCTTCTAGAAGCAACCAGGAAGAAAAAAAGAAACCCAACCACTTAAAGAAGAAACCCAACCTCCCCAAGTTCATGGCATTGTAGCCCAACAGGAATAGTTGTCTCCCAGTTCAGAAACACAGCTTTGGGCTAAAGCTCAAGTAGGACAAGCAGTATAGCTCTTTTATAACAATTAAGGAGGAAAGGCAGGGCATTCTGCAATTCCTGTTCTAACCAGGAATAAAGGACCTTCAAGTAAGCTTTGATGAGATTAAACATAAGGTCAGAAAGCATGCTGTACAATCTTTATACCCTTGACTCTGGATACTAGTTTCTCAAATCTTCATGTTTCAATGCTCCTGATTTTCCACAAACACCTCTACTTATCCTCCCATCTCTCCCCATTCCTATCTGCTGCACTCACTGCTTTCCAGAACTGATCACTGCTGAATTTGACTCCAGGAGGGTTATGGTAATGACAACTCTAATCTTTCCCTAAAACAGATTTATTATCATTGCCAGCAGAGAATCTCTACTTTTCCATAGACCACAAGAGCTTAAGAATTTATTTTACTATCATTGTATTTTCAGCCCTGTATATTATACTGAATTAATTCTAGATAGAATTCTGATTATTATTATTATTTTAAATCTCCACATTTACTAGTAACTGACACACAGCCACTGAGAGTTGACTTAAGGGATACAGAACGGGTAAAGCAGAACAAAATATGGTTCACAGTATTGGCGTATTGCCAAACATGAGCAATAAATCTCTGCAAACAGAAGTAAATAGGGAGATGGGAATGCAATTATGAAGGAGGACCCGAAAAGAAAAATACTGTAGGAAAAACACATTTCTCAGCTCCACAATTATCCAGCTTCTCAATACCTGATCTTTCCTGCTTTTGTGGTAATTATTTACTATTCATTTAAAGGAAATCAAACTCAGCTTTTAACTACACAAGTTTTTGGCAAATTTAATTAACTGCTTAAAAATGAATAAATAAGAAATTGAGAAAGTGGCAGTCCAGTTCATGAAGCTTATTCTTTATGAGACAGCAAATGGAAACAAATACTGCATACAGAACACAAATGCATCAAAGTTTGCACTTATAATATATGAAAACAAATCTCACAGAAGACAAGCACTTGGAAAACTTAACTTCAGCTGCAAATCTGAGAATTACTGACAAAGAAATGTGGATTGATCTTGATCACATTCAGAACAAGGTGTATGCATTTAATAATGTAATTAGCTTAAGAATAGC
This sequence comes from Pedionomus torquatus, assembly GCA_013398155.1. Taxonomy (NCBI): domain Eukaryota; kingdom Metazoa; phylum Chordata; class Aves; order Charadriiformes; family Pedionomidae; genus Pedionomus; species Pedionomus torquatus. The sequence continues at coordinate 153,697 of VZRU01009559.1, read as the reverse complement.
CATCCGAAATTTCACTTTTTTATTAGAGCTGCTTGTATTGGTGTCATGTGACTACTTTTCAGATATTAAAATAACTACTTTTCAAAAAGCACAATTATTTAATATTAAAAATATACATTTTAAGGTATTATAAACAGTAGCTGAAAAAAACAGCAGCTGAGGGAGGTGATTCTGCCCATCTATTCTGGTCTGGTGAGATCCCATCCAGGTACTATGTGCAGCTCTGGAGCCCTCAGCACAGGAAAGACATGGACCTGTTAGAGTGGGTCCAGAGGAGGCCACAAAAATGATCAGAGGGATGGAGCACCTCTCCTATGAGGACAGGCTGAGAGAGTTGAAGTTGTTCAGCCTGGAGAAGAGAAGGCTCCAGAGAGACCTTATAGCAACCTTCCAGCACCTAAAGGGGACTTGTTAGAAAGGATAGACTTTTTACTAGGGCCTGTTGTGACAGGACAAGGGGTAATGGTTTTAAACTGAAGCAGGGTAGATTTAGACTAGACAGAAGGAAGACATTTTTTACAAAGAAGGTGATGGAACGATAGAAGAGGTTGCCCAGAGAGGTGGTAGATGCCCCATCCTTGGGAACATTCAAAGTCAGGTTGGACGGCGCTCTGAGCAACCTGATCTAGTTAAAGATGTTCCAACTCATGGTGGGGGGTTGGACTACACGACCTTTAAAGGTCCCTTCCAACCCAAACTATTCTATGATTCTATGAAATCTTGCTCTCAAACCTCCACAATTTAAAAATTACACACCTTTGTTTGTAACCTGATTGCTTATGTTGTCTAATCTAATTGAAAGGCAGGGCTATTTACTAATGGGAAAATATGAGTAAAATCTTATACTATATATGGAAGGAAACTGTATTTGTTTACAGCTTTAGGAACTATGATTTTACTAATTCAGAGAAAGTAACTTGTGAATATAGGAAAAAGGAGGAGAATAGGGAAAAGTTTGTGACAGAAAACATACAGACACAGCAATGCTAGTCTGACTAGAATTTAATTACTTAGAAATTTAGGATTAATCAATCATTTACAAATACGCAGTTACACCCAAACTTATACTTTCTAAATGCAACTATATGAATATCCACATGCTTCTACATACCACACATTTTAAAACATTTTTGAAATGTTTAATATTCCCAGGTTTTGTGTGCTACATTTCCAGGTTGCACTTACATTAAATAAAATTTTTCCAATACGGAAGATGATGAACTTTTTTAAATGAAAAACTCACAGCCCACTTTCGACATAGGAAAAAAAATGTCAATCAAATCACTAACTATCCTCAATTGTTCCATTAACTGCACAGAAACAATTAATTATCTTTCCATACATTTGTGGGAAGTCAAGTTAATTCAAGAACAATGAAATCACCTAATTTTATGAAGTTACACTTGAGAAAATATAAATAAATAAATAAATAAATCACATATCTCAGTGATGGCTTGGAAGACTGCTCACACAGCATATCCTTTGATGTCAACATATTTGCAAATAAACCTCCTAAGCTTTTGTGCCAATGAATTGCATGGCTATTCTATTAAATCTGGATTTTAATGGTTGCAGAGACAACAAAACCAACAACTTATATATAAGGAATGTGAACCTATAAAGAGTTATGCTACTCCCTTCTTGTTCTATTATAGACTAAAAGGTTTTGTTTAAAATTTATACGAAATGTTACTAAGTGCCTCAGGTGTATGGAGAAGTTGTTATTATGAAGTCTGCCGCTGGTCTCCTGATTAGAATTGATTTTCTTTCCCCTCCCTTATTGCTCAAGAGGGCTGTAGATTTATGACCTTTGCTTACATGCGTGTGTGCATCTAAACCAGTATGTATTAAATAGATTCCTAGTTTACCTTTCTGCCACCTATATTTCTCCTTTAAATATCTTGAATTTCATGCAGTTCTTGATTAAGACACATTAAAATATCAAAATTAGACAGAAAAATGTCTTCCTTAATTTTAATAAGAAGTGAGACATATGTAGCAGAAAGAAAGATTTAATCAAGCTTTAGGGTAAGTCAGTGAAATACTTAAAACAGATAGCACCCTTCCTTACCCTTTGCTTGCACCTGGTATCAACAAAGATATCATCATTCATGAAGACTATAAGCTGCATGCTTTTGTCTGAATTATGAATACTACATGAATCAATGAATCGAGCTTTTGATAGGCTTATAGGTATTTTTTTTTCTTATTTTATATAAAAAAGTAAAAAAGAGTAATAAAGTTTGATTATGAGAAGCGGCTGACAATAAATTACTTCTTGGTAAGTGAAACATCAATTTATATCCTTTCTTTAATCTCCAATTGCTACAATTACCTAGGACAGATTAAGTAGTTTACCACTGCTTGATAGTATTTTTTTTCTTTCTGTAAATTACTTATTCTTCCTCTTTCCTTCCTCATTTTGAAGATATTTTTGTTTGCAACTTTGAATTTTGGGTTTTTGCCCCACTAATAACAGAGTTTTTGACTATCACTTACTTTCTTACAGTAACAGAAACGGCACAGGCTATTCTAGTATTTTTCTCATGATCACCTTACTATAGCAAAACTGTCATGCTTGTGACCGTAAGACTCAATCACTGTAATTTCCTGTCTGTGGAGTTCACAATAGGGCAGCAGTTCCAGTTTGCTCAGAATGCATCACCATATTTGTTCACTGGTTTGAGCAATTCTGAGCAATTTATTCCCATGCTTCATTCTCTGCACTGTCCTGACACCCTGCAATGTACTAGCTCTTAATTTTGAGGCCTCATTAGCTTCTCCTGATGAGTGTTTGTGCTCAGACAGCAGATATCAGAGACACCTAAAAGGAAGAAAGTTATCTTTTTCTGCAGCTTTCAATGAATGGCAGTTTTCATTAGTACTACTACAACTCAATTATGTCCAAAATAACTGCTTTGCATCTTTCCTGAAGACATCAGAAAGCAAAATTCTTTGGTTCACCTTCCGAATTGTTTTAAGTTCCAACCAGACAAAAGTCTACTCTGCCTCATCCATATTAATCATAGTGATGAATCTGCTCTGCTGGCTTATTTAAAGGATATTGATTGTCTTTCGAAATTTATGAGAATAAGGTAAGATGGGAGGAAAACTCTGTCCATTTGGGAAACAAAGGGCAGTTGGGAAAAGCAGAATCTAAAGAGAGAAGTTGAAGAGTCCATTAGTTGGCTTGTTCCTGTTCCTTCAATACAAAAAAATAACATGACTTCAGTGTGTCTGAGGACTGGAAGAAATGATCGAAGGACTGCATGATCATTCACCATTTTTGCTCTTCAGAATTTATTACATACATATTGTATATTAATTAACTTATACAAGTTAAATCTTTAACATAAGTTTTATTCATTTACTTGCAATTGCCGTTTCAAAGGAGAGAGATTAAAACTTAGTGCCGATAAACCATGAGGAGTTTTTAAATATGAATTCAAAATATAATTTCTTGTTACAGAAAAAACCATGACTCTCCTTAACGTGCACAGTTAGAGCAAATATAAGAAATCTAGAGCAAATACTAACCCATGGAGCTGAGCTGTTACACTATCCAACAGTTTATGAACTTGTACTGTCTGCATAATAACTAAGCTATCAGCAGCTGTTTCTAGGACAAGGATGAAGTGGTATGTTATATGCTAAGAGCAAGATGAAATTATTATTTTATTACAGAAGCAAAGAATTAATTTCAAAATAAAGTTTTTGTGATGAATGTATACTAAACAATTGGCCCTTGTATTACCTTCTATACCTCTTGAGAAACAGCGGAAAATGTTTAGTATTTACTGAACGCATATTAATAGACACAGCACACAGCCTTCTAAATCATATATAAACAACTTGTCATGAAGCTCTTTTGTAAAGTTATGAGTCACCCAATGGTCCAATACGTTGGACTCAGGTAGTGCTTCTGTGCTGATATACCCTCATATTACTTCCCTTGCTCTCTCCTGTGAATTGCAGAGCCAACTGTTCACCCTACAACTGGTTCCTCTGAAGAACCCAAAGACTACTCCTTGGTTGAGCTCCCCTCAACCAAGATGACTTGCATGACCCAGCAGATCATTTCCGGATGCAGGCAGGCTGGCCAGTCTGCTAGCGAACTTAATGAGTATGCATGCTCATTCTCTGCATCTTCACTTTTTAAATGTATCTACCCATTAACTTTGTATAGTTATCCTGAAGTAATATCTCTGTCCAAAACTTATTCTTTTACTGGGTTATAATTAGTGGGTACCTGGCAAGACAGTATTTGAAGAAGGTAATTATAGCAAACAAATGTGAATCAGTTTGAATTTCTCCTGGAAGAGTCAATAATCTAATTGTCTCCCTCTGGAGATTTAACTTCACTGTATTAACGCTAGAACTGTTTAAACCCATGAGTTACTGCTCTGATCAATTTTACTGAAATCATCTCAGTAAGTTCTGTAAAGTGCTCTAAAAATACCTCTGAAGGGGAAAGAAAGCAGTGTGCCTAGTTTGCCTAAACGCCGCCTTCTACCAGTGTAAAGATAACAATTCTTGGAGTGCAATCCTCAGGATTTTCTGTATTCTAGTATTATAACTGTTTTTCTTCTGGACCCTCTCCTCTTTATGTGTACACAGGTTTCTAATGACTTAGGGTTGTCTCCTGTCAATTTGTAATTTAGAAATACTTGTTTAGAATAGGCATCTATCTGTCCTCAGTAGGCCACAGACTGTTTATCAGTTGTTGCGCTTATAGTTCTCTTTATATGCACACAGAATTTTCTGCAAGGCAGAGAGCTACCTTCACTGAAAATTTTAAAAAATATTTCAGGTATACAAAACATACTGGGTTTCTGTAGTTTGTAAAACACAGAGTCGCTGCAGAGTGAAGTATCAAAGAATTCAGTTTTAACGTATTTAAACCACAATCAGAAAACCTGTATGAAAAAGAGAAGGGATAAGAACTTTAGACAATTAGGAACAGTTGCCAAGCAGCACGTCCAAGTTATGACTGTCTTGGTCTAACATAGTTGCATTTTTTTGATTCAAGTGAACTAATGGCCTCTTTTTGTCAAATATATACAATTTTCATTGAGTGAGTCTTGAGATATGGTTAGATGATATTTATATTTTAGTACACTCTTTTGCTTATCTTTATTACTTAGATGTCTTTGTTTACTTTTCAGCCCAGGTTGCTAACTGTTCTGCTTTCTTTGAAGAAAAACTTGGGAAGCTGTTGTTCCCTTTAAAGGCAAATGAATTCTGTAAATGTGGACCAAAACCACTTGTCTGGTTTCAAAACTGAAGAGTGTAAACTTACAATTTTTCTGCTAATAAAGAAAATATTAATTATTGCGGGAACACTACCACAAAAGTGGTACCTGTTGGGAATTTGAAATCTGTTAGTTCAACGATTCCTGGATGTACAACGCACATGATAGATAATACTGCAATTTTTCAAAATAATGCAGGTTTTAAACATACTTTGCGGCAGTACAAGTATAATATTATTTCTTATGTCTCTATGTCCAATCACAGAAGGATTTAAAAAGAATTCCTATGAATTATCCTTTTCTTTTAATTTTGAAAAGAGGTGTAAGGCATAATTTCATGCACATTTTTCTATTGTTTTGGCGTTACTGCAGATCAGAAACTATTTATTGCACAAGCTTGTGTTTCATTCAGTTGGCAAATCAGAGTGATGACTACCAATTAAAGAATGGATTGGCATGCCTTGACAAGGGATGCCTTGTCTTATTCAGTGTGCTTGCTTTACAGTACACTACATCATAGCAGCCCCATCTTTTTTTTTCACTGCAAACATTACATGGTGCACAGAGAATGAAATAAGATTTCATGGGATAAGAAAAAATAGCAATCACATTAAAAACCCTGAACAAGATGAAAACATTTAATTTAATCTTTGATTCCCCAGTTCTATAATGCAGAAGTGTTTACAGCTCTCACTGATGACAAAAGCGAAGAAAATTTAGTATTGCTAAAATACTAGGGTTTTGAGCCAGCCAGAGAAGTCAAGAACAAATCATGAATGCAAGTTTGACCATCACAAATTATGGATTTGTAAAAAGTCTCTGAGGACGCAGACAGTTTCAAATGACCTCATTTAATGCCTAGCTGTTATAAAGCAAGTAAAGGAACTATTAGTATAGACAATAGATCACCTCAACACAAGCCAGAATTTTTTAACAGGGAACAGAGTAAGTTTATGTTTGACTTCAAGCCAGACTGTGGTGCCTACCTCCTAACAAAATGAATTACTGATTCTCAGGAAAAGGATTTAAAAACTTAGAATGAAAAATAATTATTCTGTGTAAAGACACATGGAAAACAGTACTAAGGTTTGGATAGGAAAAGCTGGTTGAAAAGTTGGTTATACTGACCCAGCTTAAGCTCCACCACGGAGTGAAAAAGCAGTAAGAGTAACAGTAATTTTCATGTATTGTACAATGATAAGCATCTTCTATTGTTTATAGGAAGTGCCGTAAAATATTTAGAGATGTTTTTCCATTGCTTGAGTATGAAAAAAACCTGGACTTCACAGTGAACAGAAATCTGTGCCTACATAATCTAAAGTCTTATTTAAAGAAATGTCAAAACATTTCAGTGAAGCAGTAACATGAAAATGCACATCAGTTAAGATTGAATTAATTGTTTAACATCATGATTTTAAAATGCCTGCAACATCACGTAAACCTCTTGTTTTCTTTCTCATCAATTTAAAATTAAATCGTTCTCTCTCTGTAAAACAGCGTAAGGCATCTATTCTTCTCCAGCCCTTGAGACAGGAAGTCCTGCCGTCATATTTGTTAACCACGTGGAGAACACAGATGAAAAAGATGTCAGTCTTGGTGTGTTCTGCTGACAGCAGAAGTTTTCAGTGTGCTGTTAGAAAACTAGCCAGTAGAGAGGCTATACAGCATAAAAAGAAACTCAGAGAGAGAGTTTGATGACATACAAGTGCAGCATTGCAACCAGGATGAATTTGTACCAGTTTCAGTTTGAACACTGACATCCTCTGGAGACCCAGTTAAACCTTTTGTTGCTGTGCTTGACTGTGCAAAGATTTCAGTATTTCTGTTTCACCAGGAAACTGATACTGCATCGTTTCTACAAATATATTTGTTATATTTGAGAACACTTCCTTTGCTTTGCAATACTCAAAACCGCCACTCTGCTGAGCCATGACAACACTGGATGCATTTTCACCCTGAGACAACGAAAGCAGAAAGTGTTTTCAAGATCTTTCCAGTACAGCCACAACTTATTTATTACATATCATCATGACTTTTACTGCAACTCCTCCTCAAATACTACACTGACTAAGACGTCATTAATCCTGCAAGGAAAAAAAATCCATTTGTGAACATTAAGCGCATTTCATTTCACAATTAAACCGTAACAGTCCACTACAACTTCACAGTGACAGACTGAGGATCCTTCAGAAGAATAGAATTTTACCTTGCAAATTTTATAGGTAACTGGAAATGTGCAGTATGAATGAATAATCTATAGGATTTTCAAATAATTTTAGATTGGCATCAGTATATAGGACCATGATAAGCTAAAATTTATCTCAAACCAGGAAAATAATTTTTGGAGATAGGAACCCTAGGTATTAAACACCTTCTGATTTGGTATTGTGGCTTGCCTTCTTAGCTCTTCTAGCCTCTGCCCATGGAAGAAGTAAACTAAACAGACATGACTGAAAAAAAAAAAAGCAAGTAAATAGATGTGGTACAGATTCCTAAACTAAAAAAAGCTCAAAATTTTACCCACCACTCATCAAATAACTTGAACTATGTAACCTTAACTTTAACAAGAAAAAAGGATAATCACACCAGAACATCAGACCATTTGCAACACTGTTTTTTCACTGATACCTGTGTAATACAAAAACCCGTAAGAAAGATCACGATGTAATTAGCATCACACAAAGAGTTTTTAATTTGTATGCTAATAGTATTAAAGAAGTCTCAGAACTCAACATTTTATTCTTCCTTTGTCTTTGTTATTTTATGAGAATTTCAAGGACTCCTTGGTAACACATCGTAGTTCAGTGTCAGCAACTGTTAAATCTTACAAGACATGCATTCTTGAGAAATCCCCAAAGGACATGAAAAATTATAGATGTTTATGTATTTTCATACTGCAATACTCATACAGTATCATCTGATTAACTGTAATAAGGGATAATTATTTCCTTTATCTGATAAAGTACTAACACACACACAAAAACTCTCTTAAGAAACCAACAGACCTTCAAGTGGTGGGACCAGTGAAACCTGGTGTCCTGTGAATTTTAAATTCTTTGTACCCGTCCCAACTCAAATGCGTGTCCCATCAGATTTCCATAACCTCATCTCTCCCTGAATTATCACCATGCCTTAGTTTTTCCACTGTACCCTCAGGACAAAACCCCTACAGAAACGACATCTGTAAGACACTGATTATCAGTGTCATCATCTGATTATTGCCAACACCTTTGACAATGGTGTTGTCTTTTCTGTTAGTTTTATTCCAAATTACTAGCAGGTTGCTCTCTGAAGTTCTGCAACCTCAGTGCAGAACCGTGAAGCCTGTGGACTATTAAACACCGTTCTAAGTCAGTTTCAAAGGTAACGATGTCTTTACACACCTAAAAGGGCAGGGAAGTAGCACCTAATAAGTGATGAAACAAGGTTTACATTAGTATGCTCTTCTGGCCGGCAGACTTGGGAATTTAGAGACAGATTGTCAGTTAAACTGAGGCAACTATTAAGCTTGCTGCCAGAGGAAACCAGCTGATGCAAGAAAAGAACACTGTGCAGTCACCTCTATAGAGCTCAATTTTCCAGCCAGATCCTGTTCAAATGTAGGGTGTTTTCCCACAGACGTTTGCTAAATTATGAGATCTCTTGTAGTTTTAAACTTTACTTACTGAAGTAGAAAAGGCTTTAAATACCCTCATCTCTTAAAAAACCCAAACCCCTAAATCCAGTCTGCACAGTCCCAATATTTTCTGCCATTTACTAACATCATGCTTCTTACTTCATGCAGCCTGCAAGATAATTGCTTTATAAAGTTTAAAAAAATCACAGAGATGAAGACAATTATGTATAATTAAATTTGGCTTTGAAAGACTGTTTCCTACATCTACAATTTGGTAAGCACGTACCTAGCACATACACTGCCTCTCCAATGCTGATATTTTGAGGAGAGGACTTATTTTCTTGTGCAAGAAATTTTTATAGTATATTTATAGAGATATGAGCAAAAAAATATAGCACAATAATTCATCAATTTGCTTTGCCTGGGGTTTGTAAAAGGATTAGAAATTCTCTGCTAAAACTGGGGAGCTCACTATTCTTAAGATATTGAAATTCATATACTTTAAAGCAGGCTAAAGAGTTTCTTCAGCAAGCTAACTTTAAATGTCTTACCCACACAGCAGACAGATCTCAGCGGAAATTTAAGAAAATGTCTCACATATCAAACATAGCATGGAGATTAAATTACCTGGTATAGGAAGAAGTAAGGAGATTGTTACTTCCTCAATGCAGCTCATAGCAGCACAAAACAGGTGAGGGAAGAGCTGCTGTGCTGCTTCCACAGTCCCTCTCCAGACCTGATTAATTTCCATTTTTCATACTGTTTACTTATCATGCATACATTAGCGCTAATAACTGTTCAAAAGTGTTAGATGCCATACTGTGAGCTTCATTTTCTTTAATCTTTTAATTATATTAAGTCTTTCTTCTGTACAATTAATAGTCCTATCTGTTCAAATCATTATATCCTTCTCGCATTTCCTCTCCATTTACAGTTTTAAAACTGTAATCTCACAACTCTGCCTTCTTATAAGAGCAGCCCAATCTCAAAAGGCTTTGCCTAAAAGTAGAACCTGAATCTGTAATTCTGCATTTGCTAGGTTCTTCAGACACTAGGAGGAAAGCAAATAGTAAACAATGCCAACACGTTGATACAGTTTACCACTTGGAGTAATAATATTTTAAAACTGAGTATCTTTATATCATTCTAAATGACATAAATAATGGAAATACATATATATATATATATAACATTTTTTCCACTACCTTAAAACTAGAGAGATAATAATATGTATGTACAACAGTTCTATAGCTAACACTGCAATCACTTTCCAGACATATTAATAGCTTTCTTATGCAAACAGAAACTTTATCTGGCTGTACAGAACCGAACCACATACCATGGTTCAGTGCTAAGGCAAATAACCATGTTTCTGGAGTTCCAGAGCACACCCATACTACAGGGTTATCAGCAGGGTATCAGCTCTCAGTGTTTTCAAGATGGTAATACCAAATTACGAATTAAAATCAGAATAAAAGGAGTGGAGAATCTTTGACTCTTTGACTCAATCTGTATAAACGATTAGTTAGATTCAGCGAGACAGATATTTTAAAAGCTTTTACTGTTTTCTTGATTTTCTCATTATGCATTTTGAAAGCTAACATAAAATATGATTTTGTATATAAAATTAATGTAAACAACAATTTATAAGTAATAAATAACGTAAAATATATTGCAAAGGAACATTGGTGATCATATCACTGATCTTTAGAAACTGGCTTACAGATGCACATTTACTTTCAAAATTCCAGTTGAAACACCTGAAGTTAATCAACAAAAGTATTTCGTTCTGTTAATTTTGTACTGGGATTTAAGCTAATTTTTAAAATCATTTTTTGAGCTCCCAATACAGAATTGCCAATTATCTTGTCATAGAAATTTTACACAGAACAGAAACACAGAGATTACGCTTACCTATAAGACTGGTGTTACCTCTACTATCCCCAGTGACTACTCACTAGAGGGAAACTTACTGACCCTGTTTTGTTTTCTGTGATAATATCAGACAGCCTTTCTGATCAGATTTATAGAAAAAGACTGATGACTTACAATTCTTGGCATAACCTTTTAAATCTTGAGATCAACCTAGAAAAAATTTCCAACTCTATTTCTGAGAAGGCATCACTTGAGATGCTGAGATAGTTCCATCATGCTTGTTTAATCTGCACACTGATAAAGACAAGAGGGCCAGCTAATGTTGCCTGATGCACAGAAACGTCCCTAGAAAGTTAAAGTAACTGGCTGGGCTGATCATTTGAGACAGGCCACTTAGCTAGCAGCTTGATATGGTAGGGTTCAGGCTGAGATTAAAACACTGTAGATGTCTACGTACAGATCTGTCGAGCTGGAGTCTGAGTACCCTTCACAGTCAACGGGCATCAGAAACAGCGTTTCTGCTCCCTGATCACCCCCGTCTCTGTTCATGGTGGAGCTCAGGCATCCTCTTGGCTCCACTGCCTGAGATGTACTGAACTCCACCAACTACAGCAGGAGCTCAGACACAGCACACATTTGTAGTTACCTTGGGCAGTTTCCTGAAATCTGTTTGATATATTCTTAGTTTGAAAAGCACTCCACTGGCATGTTTCAGATTCAGACTAATGAACACGAATTAATGGAAAGAATTAGAGACAAAGCAGACCCTCAAATAACTTTCCTTTGCAACAAATTTCTATTGTAACTGACTCAGGTGGTATTGTCTCAACACTCCCAGATGGCACATATCAATAATAGCTCTTCATCATCATTCACTATTCCAAGCAAACTGGAATTTGCATTATCTGTCTTCACACTAATTCCTGCTTATTCTGCGACTGAATACCTCCTATGACAGAGAAACTGAAGAAACAATTGCAAAGTTAATGGCCCTATAAATGAAAATTAATCAGATCATCCTAAGGTTTTAAATGCCTGAACATAACAGAACTCACATTAAAAAATAGAAATGGAGACATTACATCCTTTCTATTGGTGACAATGGCAACTTAATCAGGAGGCATTACTTATCATAAATTCATTTTGTACTTGTTAGAAATGTGAAATATAATTATGCACCTTCCCATAAAATATTACATTCTCAGAGCCTTTTCTTTGCTATGGCCAAAATCATGCAATACATTCACAGAATCTGTCATCACCACACGCAGTACAGGTCACAGTGTTACTTAAAAGTATGACAAGAAACACCTTCCTCCATTGTGACAAAGTTGATAAGAACATACTACATCTGAAATGTTCCCAAACTATTGCTAACAGTCAAAGAATGGGATTAGATGCCTAGTTAATATCAACTTTTTCCTAACAAGAAAAAGGATAATAGATATCAGGTGATTTTTTTAATCTGTGCGCATTTCTACAGTTTAAGAGTAAAATTAGAGAGTTTTGTGTTTGATGGAATGAGTCACCTGTGAAACCCCAGAAGTTGCCTAAGAGTCCTCAGTACAAATTCAGCCACAGAGGAAAAAGGTTTTACACTGATATCAGAAGTAAGTATAAACTTTATGGGGAATCACAGCCGCTCAAAATTCTAAAAGGAAATGCTTGGCAGAGCATGGGTACTGCTTTAAACTCCACCTTTACATACAGCATATACTTTATATTACAGAAGAGAAAATTATTTCAAGAAAATCAAGATTGCCACTTTAACTGAAAACTTCCGGTATTTATTCACATCAGCCCCTTTATAATCAAAATAAATTTTGATACGTCTCCCATCAAGAAAAAGACATAAATTCATAAAGCTATTTTGTGAAGCTGCATTCACGAGTAATCAATTCATCCTCATCTGTTTACTCCAAATAACATCAGTTCTGATGCCTGAAACTTATTTCATACATACATTTCATAAAAGGCAATACAAACCAAATTGTTCTATTTACTATCAACTGTTATTCCAGTAATCATAACAAATACTAACATAGAAAAACAAATGCTTAAAACTGTCCAATTTTGTTAGTGTCCTCAAACATGCACTGTTCAAGAATTTATATTTTTTTAGCAACAGTGAATGTAGTCCACATCATTACACAGGTACTTTGTACACATATACTGTATGAGTATATTATGCATTATATTTACTACATACGCAACTTATCTATCTTGAATTTCATACTATCATCCTCTAATGTATGCAAGAAGAGAAAAGGAAGGGAAGAAGCAAGAGAATAAGAAAAAAAAAAAAAAAAAAAAAAAAAGGTCTCATAAATTTCATAGCAATGTAAAGACCTATCCCTCAGGTCAAGCAGAAAGTTGCACTTCAGGCTAGATGCATAGAGGTAGAACATTTTTATGGATTTATTTTTAATTCTCAGACTTCAAAATGCCCTGAAGTGGACCAGTGAACAAGGGCATTTCACCTACCATAAAATCAGCATCATACATACGCATTAAAAAGTACGGCCACAAGGTGGCTCTCGATACTCAGCATTGAAAACTAGAACGCTGACAATGAAATAAGAATGTGGATTACCTTTGTGTTCTTAAAATTAAATCATGTTTCATCTCACTTATTTTAGAAACATTTATTTCCACGCTAGAAAAATTCCTTAAAGATATTTTCCGTTTACTTTGTTCCTCAACATCATGAATCCTTATATGAAGAATTCCAGTAAGAGATTTCCAGACTCAACCTGTAACAGCACCATTTTCTTGTAGTCACATATTCCCCCAAAATCTGAGCACTTTTGATAGTTAGAATTCATATATGCATAACTGAAATAATTTACGTTTTTTTTTTATTTAGTTTTCAGCTATTTACTAGTATTAGTTCTGTTTCATGAACTCTACACAGAGCATGAATTTGCATGTGGCTAGCATCTTACAGATCTAGGTTTTTTCCAATATGCTCTAGCTATATTCCTTATGTTCTAAATTACCATTTTGTTTTTCCTCTTACAAGTTTATTAGTAGTTGTGGGTTTTGTTGGCAAGTTTCCATCTGTTTTTGTAGTTATTTTAGTTTCAAAAATATCTCTGTTTTCATTTAATGTTAAATTTTCCCATAAGTGTGGAAATCTGAAATTTAAAGAAACTGGACCATATAGGTAAAAATAACAAATAGCGCTATGATTGTCAGACCAGTAAACAATTATTACTTGATTATGAATGAAGAAATTGTAGACCCATACAAGTGCTCTGAAAGGGCAGAAGTTTCTTACAACCATCATCTTGGACATATTCCTTAGATCAGAGATCTAGGTGGTTAATTCACAGAATACTCTCCCCCACAGGAAGAAAATATAAAAGACTACCTTATAATAACAATCACAGATGTTTTGAAATTATAGGCCCATGGAGTAAGAAACCAGATAAGTTTTCAGTGCCATGCTGCAGCGCAAACACATTTTTTACTACGTTGTAACTACGGAATCAAGAGCCCAGAAAATAATTTCTGCATGTAAGGGATCATTAAAAGAATTCTAAGTGACACTGGTGAATCTCAAAGTGTTTTTAACCCACGAATCACTGAGACAAATTCATATTCGTTTACTGCTTTCAGTTCCAGAAGTTTGCAGAAAATCCACGTCTGCAAAAAGTGAAAGACTCTGTCTTCTCTATGAAAAGCTATTTTGTGCTGTATTAAGTTATGTCCTTAGGGCTTACTCCAAAGCCAACAGTCTCTTTCACATTAGCTTCAATGTTTTTCAACGAGATGCTTCAATTGCAAACCAACCAGGACTATGTTCAATTATTTAGCAATACTACAGTTTAAATGAAAACATGGCAATACGATGCTAAAGGTTTCAAACTCTTCAGATTTCTGGTTGTTGTCCTTGATAAACATACATAGCACAATACTTAGAAAAAGTGATCTCTAGACTCAAAGACTTTGCGCTGGAATTCTGCATCTGATTACAAAATTCATGTGTATCAAAGCCAGAGCTACTCTCACAGACAGAAAATGTGCAGTATTTTTCATCTTTGATGCAACTGCCTTTGATTCCTGAATTAAAGGCTTTTGTTATTATTACAAAGAGTCTAGAAAGGCTTTTGCAAAGCTTTTGATGCTCTAAATTCTAGAGCCTAAGCTTTTGCCATGCACTATTAGGTTTTTTAGCTGTCAAAAGTTCTCAATTGTAGAACTTCCAAATTTATAAGCCAATGTTAAGCTAATTTCCTGCAGTATTACCTGCCTTAAAAAAAAAAAAA
>VZRU01009559.1:119810-138677 GCA_013398155.1 Pedionomus torquatus | reverse complement strand
AAAAGAGAGAAGAAACCTTGGCATATAAATTACTAAAGTCATAACTTTAAACACAGAAATAATGACAGGCACATTTACATTTCATTTCATCAAAACAAATCACACAGCATCAACCTACAGAAAACGCCAGATCCCCACAGGAGTTGATAGAAACCAACACGGTTGGTTGATAGAAACCAACATGGAAATGAAAAAAATGCCACTCAAGGTGGCTCTTAGAAGTCCACATTTAGAAAAAAACCCTCTAATTAATCCCCTGCCCCAAAAACTTATCAGAAATGTTGAAGCTTTCAAGGTTGATGCATAGGATTTCTGAAGTGAAGGATGAATTTGCCAGTGAAAACTGTATGGCAGACAGTAAATACTACCCCTCAAAACACCTGGATGCTGCCAAGTCTTTCGGTCACAAATACTTTGTGTTGTTCAGGGTAGACTATCTCAGGTCTTGCTGAGCTCAGGTAATCAGCAGCTGTACACATAACATTTTTCCCCAGGTACCAGCTGTTATGCTACACAGTTATACAATACCTCTGCTTATTTTTCTTATCTGAAGACATTTTCTGATTGTTAGGAAAAATTAACTTAATATAAAACATTTTTACTTATCTTTACACAAACTTCATTTTTGGTCTGAATTCTCTTGTATCTATTAAAAAACATGGCCAACTCGCTAATTCTTTCAGAATCTTCATCAAAGTCTTACAGTATTTAGGGAAATTGCTGGTCTATGTTCACATCTGTCTCAGCAACTCACATTTTTTCAATTTTTGCCTTATGCCACTGAAAAGATTCACCACAGAAGTTCATAAACTTTTGAAATCACATAGGTAGTTTTCTTACAGAGGTGATAAACCACCACAATACAGCAAAACTTCTGTACAGATAAATATTTTCAGTAAATTAGACATTTTCAAATGGCTGGGGAGATCTTTGCTAAGATCTCCTAACTATAATTTGATTATCAAAAGAACAAAATATTCTTCCACGAAGACAGGATGCTGCTGAAAAGTTTTACTTGTCTAATTAGAATGGTTTTAAATGTGAACTATACCAAGAAATATAAATTTGAAGCCAAAAAACTTTCAAATCTAAAAGTCTTGTGTAAATTTTTTGGAAAAGTTTTCAGCCCATATGCATATCATGTGCAAATATGTCAAAACAGGATCTGTCCTGCTTTTCTATTGTTGTTTTTCTAATTTTCCTTTCAGGTTAGGAATGATTTTATCCAACAAAAGTCTGAAGCTGAATAAAACCACTGCCTAGAATATATGCCAATTCAACCCACGCATTTGGTGTCCAAATGTTCTAGAAATATCACCCTGGTTCTTAATATGCTTTTAATATCCCCTTCTAAAGAATGCATTAGAAGTGTTGACAGTATTAATCTCAAGTGGCGTTTCCATTTGGAGTATGGTAAATACGAGGACACAATTTCTTCAAAAAATTAGTGCATATATTATATATGACTGTTGCTTGGATAAGAAACAGTTTATGCTGGTTCCATAGCAGCTGGCAACGTAAGAGCCATATAGGAGATCATATAATAAAGCTTGCTTCTTAGTCAACCTGGTTGACCTAGTATATAAAGTTAGTATTTGATAGGAAGGAAATACCCTAGGAAAAAACACTCCAATGTCAGTGCTTTTCAGTATGTCTTATGAGTACTAAAATACTATATGAGTACTAAAAATAAGCTTGTTTCAGACCTTGTTCTATCAGAAGTGTAACAATTTTCCTGTAATTCCATGTAAAGAAAATGTAAAGCTCTAGAAGCTTAGACATTTTCCATTTTTAAGCTTTATTACCTAAAATTTTTTTTTTATCTACTTGTACTGTTACTGTCCAAAGACGAAGGTCTGTTTGGTGGGATGGTGAACATCTAGTTTCTCAAAAAATTCATACGTAAGGATTTAAATTCACAAGTCTAATATTGCTGTCCTTCTATTTGCACTCATACAGCAGCTTTTCACGAGCCAAACAGTTCCAAATCTGCCTTGCATTTTTAACTAATTTTATTTTCATTCCATAATACAGAGTAAACTCCACTTTTGTCACCTACCAGTTTTCATTATAGTTCATGGACAGATTGTGTATACTCTAGCCTTCTCAGAAACATGATGATGTTAGTTCCCACCAGTACAACACGTAACTTTGAGGTTTAGTTCAGTCTTTTGGTCAAATAAGCCAAAAATTACTAACATGGTACATGTACAAGGTTGTATCCAAATACACATTTATATAGTGCTCATTCAAAATCTCAGCAGCAGGATAAAAAGATGGTTTTTAGATTTTTGTGGTTTTGGAAACCTTCTGTAATCAACCTCCAGTGGCGTTGATGCAACAATCTGCTGTCAATAAAAAGAAGTTTCTGAAACAATTAAGTTCTTCATAAGGGATCAGTCAACTTCAGGCAAAATTACAATTTTACTGTGAGAAAGGTGATATGTAATGGTATCTGTAAATCCTAAAGCACAGCTGTTTGTGATTTTATACAATGCAATGCTTTTTTTTTTCCAGTAAAATTATTTCCAAAAAGAAAGGGTTCTTCTGAGCTTAAAATTAATTTAAAACCACCAGAAGATAAAACTAAAAATTGTAGAGACCAGGGCTTCTGTATCTTCTGGCCTCCTCCTATGAAGAAATGTAGGTAATACAATACATAGAGAGGACATGCTAAAACCCAGAGACTGATTATACATGTAATACATCTTATATCAGAAAAAGAAATATATGAAAATAAATATTGGCAGTTCTCTGGGAAACTTTCCTAAAGTATGCTTAATTGCTTTTTAACCTTTCTCCAGAGCACCTCCTGCTCACAGTATGTGGTATTAACAGACTGTGGATCAAATTCAATTCACTCTTAATCGTTGCTTATAATTGCTCTTTTATTTAAAACCATGCATTTTCCAAATTATTTCAGAATTCATTTTAAGTAGATGTCATTGTATGCTTCAGTGCAAAAATGTTTCCATCCAATTCTGATCTACATATGGTGCAAATATACTAGAGGAATAGTTAAAAAGCCCAACCAAATATGCCTAAATTATGGTATTTGGGGGAGTTGGAAATGGAAAGCGGATGACAACTGAAACTGCAAGCATCCATAGTTAAATAAGGCCATCAAACCATAAAAAAACTAAACTGTACTTTGAAAGCTATCTTATTTTGAAAAGAAATGAAATTAAGAATCTGAACTGAAGTGAAACTTTGTATTTTTCTCCATCTGTTAAGAAAATGCTTCCTGAATGAAAAACTGAATCAATCATCAAAATCTACTTCGGGAAAAAATATCTGATGTTTGCCACGGTCTGGCTTCAACAGGAAGAAATATACCAATACGCAAGCAAAGCAAGTACTTTATGGAACAGGTGAATTTATTTAATTGCACTTATTCTAATCATGTTTTTAAAGAGACAGAGTGAGACACTTACTCATATTGCAGTGATGTTTTCTATAAATTAGGTGTTTATGAACATGTATTTTTCAATTGTGACAGCTTTCAATTATGAGAGTTGCAATTTAAAAAAAAAATAATCACAGTCTAAAGATATCCTATACATTTATCATTTTACTTTATAAATAGATAAATTAATTCACATGAATTCCCAGGGAGCAAAAGAAACATGGCCAGTATTTTGAAGGAAAAACATCAAGCAACCCCAGACAAAAGTACATAGATTTATTCTACAGGAACTGCAGGTTTTGTTCTGAATTTTGTTACAGGAAAGGCAACTACAAAGGATGTCCTGTGATGGCCTGCATCTCTAAAGCAATGACCAACCACTAAAAAAGTCTCATTATCTCCTTAATTTACAACCTCTAAGAGTAGCACTCAGAGACTTTTGCAATGATCCATTATAAGTCAACTGTGATGCCAGAGAAAAACCTAAAAGCCAATAGAATTACTGGACCTCAGAAAATTTACTGTTTTAGTTCCTATAAAAGAAAACAAATACAGTTTCTAACACAATGTCAATCACTGAACAGTATCAAGTCTGCTTGAGAATTATGTAATGACCATTAAATAAAATGTACAGCTGATCAACAAGCAGCATTCACTGTCAGTACACAATGCAGAAAAATCACAGATTCTGATTAAATTTTCAATCATTCCTCTTCACTACTCATAGCTACTGTAGCTATAATATTTCCTGACAAACTAATTTCTAAGTATAATACATGAAATATTATTGTCTAGTCAGCATATGGTTTCCATACTAAGCTACTTAAATTACACGTGACCAGAACAATTTGCCAGTATGGTTTGGCGTATCCTGTAAAGAAAAGGTGCCTGAAAAATATGATTATTGTCTACAGTCTCACTGTGAACATATTGCACAAGATTACACATTGCAGCCAAGAACTAACTGGCACATCTTGGAAAAGAAATGCAAGACCTAAGGGTCATCAGTAAATTAAGCATTTCTTTTTTTAATTTCTTGCCTGGAACAATCCCTAAGGATTGAAAGCAGCTGAAAACAGCTGAGCCAACCGAGCACTTTGAAGGAGGGCTGAAGAGGGGTGAGATCAGAAAGCACCTATGCTGAATTTAATATTATCTTATAATTTCTTCTTACTAGAGTGTTCACAGTGACCAGATATTGCCAGCCTTTGAACCCGTCAAGTGACAGAAGAAAACATAAATAAAAGGGAGCTTTATCCTCTCAAAAATATTTCATATTTTTCATATATACCCAAAATTCATTACACAGGGTAAAAGCAAAAGTGGGTAGAAGACTGTTGCTGAAGTGGAAACAATGTAGTCCTGTTTCCCAAACTTGTAAATATGAAAACAATCACACTGGGCTTTTCTCAGTTTTGTTTTTCTCTCCCAATGGCTTTCAAGTTTTCTTGTGAAATGCGTTCCTTTATTATTAGTATAGCTATTTGATATCCGTACATACTTTATGTAACAATGAGATTTCAAGTTGAAATCATCTTACCTAGGAAAGCTATCAATTAATAGCTACTGTGAAAAGACCCAACAATTGTTTTCTTTTTGATTTGGATTACATCTCAAAACATTCTAGCACCTATCAAATATATTTTTACCATCAAAGGAAAAAAGAATGTTGTGAGGCTTTTCTCTGGAATGAGGTTAAAACTTCAAGAAAGACAAGATCCCAAATTCTCATGTAAGAAATAACTAAGAATGCATAGGAAAATGGTTAAATACATTATACTTCTAACATATTCACTTATTTATACTGAAATAAGTTAGTTTTACAGTAATATCAACTTTTATGACAATTTTAAACGAAAACAAAAAAAATAGACGTATGCTGGTACTGACGGTGCAAACATCTGACTGCAGAACCAAGCAAGTAACTTGTTTGAGCTACTCATTACAGTAGGCAGTGTCAGAGCCTGACATCAAAGAACCTCTATTAGCCTAATATTGTTCCCACATCCCACAGAGAAAGACATTTCAATGTATTTTTATCAGAGACAAAAAAAATTTCTCCAATTTAAATATAATTAACAATTAAAAAAAATTTTAAATAATACAGCTTTGAATTTAAATTTTTATATTAACAAGCACAACTAAAGAAGACATTTTTAAAAAACATATTTACCTTGAGACCTGAATTTACTGAACACAAATGCTGCACTACCTTGCAGTACACTACGAAAGACTTCATTTAAGGAGAGAAGCTTAATCATATTACAAATATGGCAAGAGTTTCAAATGATCTTACCAAAGGCACTTATTATTAATAGGAAATTCTGTCAACAATGAAAGGGTATGCTATAGGCAACACATTATCCTACAGTTTATCAGAGCATTTCCATGGAGGATTAGTACGAAATGGCATTAAATCTCACAGGGATGAAATCCATTACTGATTTTAAACTGAATAACTCTGAAATTGCTAAGAAGTTGTGTACAAAAGCATAAAATGTCTTTTTGTAGTTCCTTCAACAAAAACATCAGCATCCCTGTCAGCTGCATTTGCAAACTCGGAGATCATTCTAGAGAAAGGCTTGCTAACCCACTTTGCTTCTAGGAGTCCCATTACTAACACAGCACAGCTTCTGGAAGTAGAACAGATATTCATGAGGCAGCTTTCCAGTGATAAACAGGATAAAACTAAGCATTGTTGCATATCAAGTTGAAGCTCATGATAGATAAAACAGAATGTATGATCAAGCCCACAGGTTAGGAGAAAAAAAGTCCATCTTATTTTTCAAAGGATAGTAGAAGATTGTTACTTGTTCCCTCAGTGCTGTAACTATCAGAGCTTGAGAAGCCTTGGATCAGAAACTTATTTTCAGAAAGATAGTCAATAACGGAATTCAATCCATACAATATATTTTATATTTTCTAATTCACAATAAAAAGCCTAGAAAATTCCAGCAGACTGTATACAATGTATAGGAGTACACAGAACTACAAACAGAAAATAGAACTACAATCTAAAGCTGCGCAAATACTATTTTTAGAGTGACACAAAAAGTAACTCGCAGAATAAGAGAAATATACCTCAAACTTCTAATGTTTTTCCTCTTTAAAGGTCAGAAAAAAAGGCAAAATAAAAAAGAAATTGTTTACTTGCTTACTTTTCCTGTCAACTTTTTATTTCAGTTTACAATACTTAAGCCTAATATATAGGAATGCTACTAAAAAATCCCAACGATAACATTTTTATACATTGTTCACAATATAGTTCTCTGTGAGCAGGCCTCTCCAAAACCTAGATGTCCATCTAAGTCTCTCTTTATACTGAACTCCACACCTCAGGATTCATTAAAACAGTGGGACCATTCTATACAGGACACACTTCAACCCATCAACTGTTAGCACCACATCATCTCATGAATTTTGTCTCTGACCTTTAAGCAGGACTAAATATCCCATGAAAGAAATATAATGAGCTTCATTCCATTCTCTGAGAGGTAATTAGCAAATATTTTTCAAATGTAAAAAAATATAGTAATTATAAAACAAATAGGGAACTTCAATATATGTTTGACATTTAATATAGCCTAATGTATTTGAATACATATCCTCATTTTATTTTTATAGTTTTTTTAATAGCATATCAAATATTGGATATGTTATTAGCAAAGCAAAAATAAAATGAGGATTTGCTCTGAAATAATTAAATGTCAAACAAATGATTACACATCAAATATTTGATGAATGTTCTCTAAAAATTATTTTCTAATAATTTAAAAACATTTGACAGATAATTAAGAGGATTAGTAAAATTGCTTTCAAATTTTAAAGGCCAGCAAAGAATCCAATGCTTTTAACTACTCTATTTTTCAGTTCCTCCTGTGTGTTCAAGTCGCCTTCACTTACACTTGCTGTGTCTAGACTGGAACATGCATGATCTGGGCATTACTCATCCTCGTAAGTCACAGACTGGATTTCAGATGTTTCTAAACATCTTCTTCACCCATTACAGTGAACACTGTACACAGAATACAAAATAAGGATTGCATTATATTATCAAGATTATTCTCTACCAGGTATTGCTAAATTTCATGTCAAATTAAATGGCAAGACTGAATGGCCTGCAGTCTGATATTTTGGGAGCTGTGCCAATAAACATGCTTTTATACAAGATAGCTCGTCAAACAAACATGATACCATCATTATGAAGCTTAAATTAATCACTCTGCATCACACAGCACTGATATAATGCAGTTAGACTTCTGTCAGAAATTTCATTTATGTGGTCTGGCACTGGGAATTTTAGTACTATATAAAATTAATTTCACTTATTAAGGAGATTAAAATTAGGCAATGATTATAAAAGAAATTAATTGTATACGGAAACTTTGACTTGACAGAATGTCTAATGAGGTTCTTTGGAGATCAAATTTGACCTATGGATATTCATATTTGTGCTGATGATCAGAAACTGAAAATGCAATCATACTGATTAAAGGTACAGTTTTGAAACCAGAAGTACTCTGAAGGAACAGAAAATGCCTGCAAGGCAGGTCAGTTCCACAGTGCCATTTGGCTTGCCTACAGATTGAGGTCTGAGAGATCTGGGAACAAAGAACCTAGGTTGTGTTTTGAGAATGGATTTTCGAAAGAACCCTGAAAAACTCTTACAAGTCATGTGTTTTATCATGTTAATACTCAATTTATTGCATAAGATGTGTCTGATTTATAGTATTAGGCATAATAACTGCTGCGCCAGGTCAAAGTCTGTCTAGAGCAGCAGTCTCTTTGAACAGCAAACGCCTAAGGAAGAATATGTATCAATGCTCTTCCCAGTATAGTCTCGTGGCAACTATAAATTTGGCATTAGGAGATTTACTGAGTAGCATGACTTACTCTTAATAACAAACTGTTATTATTTAAATGAATAAGAACTTTCACAGTGACAAAATAATTTAGTGAAGAGATGAAATCCTGTGCCTAGAGCAGTAGACAGGCCAATTCAAAGGACACATTATCAAGGTTATAAACACGTTAGAAACTATTGCTGGAGCTCAAACAGAAATTTGGGCCCTGCTCAGTTCTTTACATCACATTATAAACATTTCCTAACAGTTGGTCCTTCTTGTCCACAAAACCTACACATCCATTTGCATGTCTTTCCAGTGTTTCTGCAACTCTGACTTACTCAGTTCAGAGCCACACTTGGCTACAACAACTATAGGTTTTTTTTCTGACAGTTTTAATGCTAGAAAATTGAACAGTTATAATTCCTGGTGACAGTTGCTTAAGCCTACATATGTAGGCTCATCTAGGATGAGGGGTAATGGCTTCACACTTGAAAAAGGTAGAATTAGATTAGATATAGGAAGAAATTCTTTACTGTGAGCATGGTGAGACACTGAAACAGGTTGCCCAGAGAAGATATGGAGCCCTGGGAGTGTTCAAGGCCAGGCTGGATGAGGCTTTGAGCAACCTG
This sequence comes from Pedionomus torquatus, assembly GCA_013398155.1. Lineage (NCBI taxonomy): Eukaryota > Metazoa > Chordata > Aves > Charadriiformes > Pedionomidae > Pedionomus > Pedionomus torquatus. Next base: position 129,795 of record VZRU01009559.1, on the reverse strand, counting down.
GTCTAGTGGGAGGTGTCACTGCCTGTGGCAGTGGGATTGGAACTTGGTGATCTCTAAAGGGCCTTTTGAACTCTAACCATTTTATGATTCTATGATTATACTGATGCCTATTAGTATCAATTAGTAAGATAGTCTTTAAGGACCCTTCCAGCCTAAACCATACTATGATTCTGCAATTACTGCTGTTATAGTGACTTCTGTCAGAAATATTAACTGCTAAGAAAGAATAGACTGAACGGTAATAGTTTTAATACCAAGCCCCTACATGCTTTAATCACTGAAATCTTTGGTATACTCATAAGTCTTAATATGTTAGCCTTAATTGCTCAGCAAAATGTTGCTAGCGTATTACTCATTTTACAATTATTGATGATTGTTTACACAGAGTTGCTGCCTTGGCAGACTATATATCTTATTTGATTAGTATCCTTGTTGTGATAACTGTATGTAAATTAAAACACGCCTCAAAATATATGCTGTAACATAATATTATCAATATACAATATGTATTTCCATTTAAAACAGCAACAAGTTCCCCATGAAGAGAGAACAAGTATTAGATTTCCATTATATCTTAAAAACTCCTTTTGTAGATACTTATCAGGTAGCAAAGAAAGAACCAACAAAATGCCTGTTTTTTCTAGTAAGTGAAAGTAAAATAAGTTAACTGTGTTTGCTGAATGCATCCTGAAAGAGAACAAACAGAAGTATGTAGAAAAAAGTTATTGGTGATGGTTTGCCGCACACTTCAGTATGACTAGGTCTTCGCTGTCACTAATTTATTTATGTGGGTCAATGAAAAAACCGTTAAGTACACTGCAGTGTATAATTTGTATAATAATAACAACAATAACATTTTCTTCCAAGATCTAGGTCATATTTATATGCATAAAAAATACAATAATGTGAATTTGTATTAATATAAAATGCGTATGTCACATGTACTGATCACTGGAAGAATGCAATGAATTATACTGGCTCTTGGTAGTCATTGTAAGACTCAGGGCAGCCACAAGAACATTATTTGAATTCTGCTGGACAACAGAATTCTCTCTCATTCATTGCTATAGTCTTCATACTTATCCTTCTTATCAGTCTTTGGTTCTGTAAGAGTCATATTTCTTGGTCTTGCTTTCCCAAGACAATCATCACCGGCTTCATTTCTAATTGCATTGGGCCTCATCTTTGTACTCTTCCTAGGTACTAATTCTTTTCAAATAGAACTTTTCAAATTATATTGGGAAAGATTCCATAATTCCTCACATTGTATTTTCATGCTTCAAGTTCCTTCCTGGTTTCCCAACATAAGAGTTCAATTTTCCTTGGGAAGTTGCTTAGTACACGTACATTTTACATGAACAAATACAGTGACAATATTTTATTCATATTTTGTATTAATAGCATTTAAATGTAAGCTTACAACTTAAATATTCATTTTCATTACCTCTCTCCCAATTTCTTTTCAACTTCCATCATGATGGTAAGTCATCGCTACTTAAAGCGGAAATAAACTTCTCCCTATTTAAGCTGTTTCTTCAGCGTAAAAGCAGAGATTTTTTTACTTCATGGAAGCTGCCCAGGCGATTCCACCATGCTGTTCTTTGAATAAGCCAAAATCTGATATCCTAAAGACGACAGTCTTAACTCTTGCTGTTTACCATCACAGCACTTCTCTCAATACTGACCTTAATTACTACAACTAAACTTGCCGTTCATGGCAACAGTTGCCTCTAGTTCTTCCCTGCTTGAGCCAGCTACGGGCCTAGTTGGATTCAAAAGCTATCTCTAACTGCAGCCTATGAATGTCCTGGGCTGCCTAATAATGCTATCACCCCAGAAGATCATTGAAATCTCCCATAGCAATGAAGGCCTGCCAGTGGCAGGCCAGTAACTCTTACTAAGTCCCATTCACGACCTCTCCACAGACAGATGGTCCATAACAGACGTCAACTACATCATCCCTGTCTGTTCCTTCCTGCTCCAGTCTTGAACCAGACCGGAACGTAACATCTCTGGTTTCACTGTGGAGCTCTGCACAGCCAAAGATGTAACTAACAGAGAGCATACACCCTCCACTCCTCTTCCCTCTCTGTCCTTTCCAATATAGCACAGAAGATTTATTGATCAGAGATGCAATTGGTGGTTTAGGGACCTCCTGAACTACAGATTACATGAGGACTACTGTCAAGTAGTGCAAGTTGCATAAAATGCAACTTATGATTAGCTATTGTTTAAAAATCCCTAAAAGCTAAAAGTAATAGCACCATTTTCTCTTTTTTCACCATTACCCTTTCCTTTCCTCTATTCAATTCAACAATTCCTCATGTCCCTTCAGAGGGCACAAGGTGTACCTTCCAAGAAGCTCAGAACAACTTCATCTATCTTGAATCTTCTCATAAAAATATCAATTCTAGGAATGCAGACGCTACCAACATAAATTAGTCACTTACCTGTTTTTCAGCTTGTCCATAATCCGATCCTTGGGGTGACAAAAAGTGACAAATATGACCATTGTTTTTTGCTTTTTCTCGAAGACCCATGGCAGTTCGTACTGTGGCATTTCTAGCATGAACAAACACCATCACCTTAAGATAGAAAGAAACAGAGTTGATGAGAAATAGCAAATTCTTAATCAAATAATGAAAACACTTTAATGAAAAAATATTCTCTATAGGAATAAAAAAATATAATCATTACATCGCATACTGAAGAAGACTAATGGTGCTTTATGGAAATTAAAGGGTGATCCTGCCTATATTGTATTTAATGTTTTCAAAGAGCTTGTGAGAGTGTTGTCTTTTTTAATTCCTTAGCCTTTAAAAGACAGGGAACAATTGTTGGCAATAAATAGTTCATTTTCACAAAGTAAGGAGATTATCATTCATGTAAAGATTTATGTTATTTCACATATCCTAGAAGATACAGAAAGTTAATAGTGAGGTGATAACTGTCCCGATAGTATGACTATCACTATGCAAGACAGCTGAAAGGATATTGCAGTAGCAAACCACTGCACAATCGAAGAGAAGAATAAAATTAAGTTCCAACAAATGCAAAAGACATTTTAATATAACAGATAAGATTATGAGTTTTAAACCACATACTATCCCTCAGTAACATACCTTAGAAACACTGTGGGCATTTCCCTGAAAATATAAACTAGGAGTTGAGCTCTGATCAAAAACTATTTGTACCCGGGTCTGCAGTAGGGTTTGGAAATACCATTGGGTATCATCCAACCAACCCGCCCACTGTCACTTGATTATGCTTATTTCCATCACATATGGTATCTGAACTAGGAGACAGAAATGAGATATTAATACTTATTCCTTTAGATGTGTATATGAAGCAATTTAAGCTGATATTAAGATTCACTGCAAAGCAGTTAAGATTAAGACCCTGTTGGGTGTAGAAAGGGAAAAGTGATTAAATACCACTTAATTCCAGTTTAATAACAGTTCTGAACGTCTATTAACCACCTACTGCTAGGAAAAATACGCTACAGAAAACACTCTACATTGTGTCCCCAAACATTTTGTATTGCCAAGGGTTTGCTTAAATTGACCCACATACTTGGTCAGACAACTCTCCACTTTGAACAAGTATGACAATTTCTGTGTTCTTAAAACTCACACTTTCGCTTGAGTGCCTGGCTCTTATGTGTTTGAAAATGCCAAACACTGTTTTGCAAGTCCATCTAATAGTAATTAAAAATGTTAAGAAAGTTAAGAAACTGAGGAAATTAGATATCAGGCATTAAGGTGGAATGGGAACAGTCTTTTTACCCAGGTAATTTTGGAACTCCTGAATCAGGAAACATAAAAATATTTGAAAAAAAAAAATTAAAAAAAAAAGTGCCACATATGCAGTAAGGAGTTTTATGATCTAACCACAAAATAGGTTTGTTGATTGATATTCCATTGTATTTTAATCTATTGAATTTTATTTCAGTCTTGCATTAATTTTGCAATCCAAGTTTGAAATTTGGATGTCTTACATCTACAATGGCAATGTTGAGAATGATGTTTACATAGCATTAATATTAATTAAGTTCAAACATATTAGACTAATATATTTCCATATGCTTTGACATAATATTGATAAATACCTTACTGGTTTCTCCTGACCTTTTTAAAATTCCTAATCAAAGACCAAATGAAGCGTGGTCTGACCGAATTTTCTGGACTTGGTGGGAGTTACTTGACTAAAAAGACAAAGCTAGAACAGCAGTTGCAAGCAGGAATGCTTTTAAAATTTAAAAGGAAGTAATAAAAACAATCAAATAAAATAACAAGAAAATCTGCACACAAGTGTGCATCTGTAACCAAGAAACCTCTTAATTAACCAGGGTATAATTCTTTATGGCTTGTTTAAACAACAACCTACAGGAAAAAAAAAAAAAAAAAGTAGGTAAGCACTTTGGTGTGCCTACATCTGTTACAGAAAAAGGGGTAAAAAAGTTGTAGTGGGAAATGAGAACAGGCAAAATCATGTCACTACAGTTAGACAAAGTAGAGCACAGAAGAGGTGATAACAGAGAATAGGACCTTAATTGTTATGTAAATGAACAGCAACTACAACACTTGTATGCTTGTATAGAGCCCATTCCTGAAAATGTGTGAGGAAAATCCCTCTTCCTTCCAGCCATAATCAGGCAGAGCCTTTAGGAACTGACACTCTGAAGTCAATTGTCACTTTGATGTCCTGGCCCTGACAATGATAAGCAACACCAAAAAGATAAGAAAATATTATTTGGAAGACTTTTAATAAAATTTGTTGTTCTTTTTCCGTTTTTTTCCCTGCTCTTCATTCTACCTCACCCTGAAAGCAGATGTGATCCAACCTGTTTCCTGGGATGAAACTCCCCTAAAAGTAGTACACTGGTGGATGAAGCAGTAATGTTCATATCTAATTTTTACTAGTTATACAAAAATATTAGAAACTCAAGTTAATATGAACTTCTGCAGGAAAATAAAATCTAATAGCTGACACTTTGCTATAGAATATTATACAAACATATAAGCTTAAATATAAATAAATCTAGGCCAGTGAACATTTCAAAAACGACCACATAGCATTACTTTTGCAATACTTTTCTTTCAAATTACATACTTTAAAACACATCACTCTGTTTAGTTTGTCTAAGTAGAAAAGAATCTGAACACTTTTCTCAAAGTCCCTTAATTTGATTTGAAATTATGACAGACTTGAGAGTTAATCTAAAAAAATAAAAAAAAATATCATGTACCACTATGGAAGATTTACTAATGCAATAGTTGTACAGAACTGGGCACACCTGCAGTCACCTACTTGAGATGCCAGATAGGATACATAAGAGCTCAAGAATTGCAGATATTAAAGGCACAGCTATGAGGGGTACTAGAGAAGACCACAATGCCTTAAGAAATAATACCATAAAATAAAAAAAAAAAAAANGAAAAATTGAATTCTTAGCAGAAATAAAATTATACAGTCCAGGGTACTGGGCAGGGAATTGAAGACAACCAAAAAAATCCCCAGCCCTGGAGTTGCCAACCCCGATCTGAAGGAGCTGTCTGGGATTCCATGCAAATTGTAGAAAATAGGATGTTGCTAAATTGGGAAGACAGTCTTCAAGAAACACTTTGTATTTAATCTTTCTTCTTATATCAAAACCTTACCTGTCACATTTTGTATGTGAAACAGACAAAGCTCAATTACAGAATCAACATCTAGTTTCTACCTTGTTTTATCTCACATACTCTGACCAAACCCCACTCTACAGAATTAGCAATTCCATAATGTGATTTGCTGTGAGATTAATCATTACAAGAAGTCAGGAGTACATAACACCAAGGAAAAATGTATACAACGTTGTTTCCTCATATTCTCATCCTGAAAGTGCAACCAAGGTCACCTATATTCACTACCTGAGTGTAAAACTTGAGATGTGAGATCATACTGCCTACTATATATGACTCAAACTCAAAGCAAAGCTCCTAGTAGCTCCATTGAAGCCATGAGGAAATAGTCCTAATCATCAGATCAAAGCTTCCTGTGTCATAATTCTCAAAATTCAGAAGTCCTGATTAGTAGGCACGTCTGAAGATTTTTACTTTAGCAACTTCAGCTTCTGTAACATCAGATACAAACAGTCAGAGGCCAGAGACAGACAAAAATCTAAATTTTTAGTGAAGTGTTTCTTTGTCCTATATAACAGACCATCTCTTATTTTTATACTGTTTTCTATTGTATCCATCACACAATTTCAATCTTCTGGAATGAAGATGTGTTGTGACACAGAGCTACTTTTTAAACATCCTAAATCTCTTGCACTAAATGAACTAAAAGAAATAATGGTCCAATGCATAAAAACTCTCAGAATATTCACTGGTCAAAGAACACATTTGATATTCTCTTAATGTTTTGTATATGGCTGCTGCTGCTTCTTCCAGAACCCTTGTATGACAATGTCTGACATCACAGCAATCATTCACTCAGAAAGACATAAGACCTTATTATACAAAAAAGAAATAAGCATTGTATAACTGTCCTCTATCCAGAAACCCTTCTACAGTTCTTATAGAAAGATAGCTAGTTTTCACATGTGTAGCATGTTTTCCTCATTAAATTTTAAAACCACTAATGTAGACTTGAATTCATTGACTTTTCTGTATTCCATCATCACATAGCAAACACCTGGCCAAAATTTTAAATTTAAATGATTGCACAAATTGCCAAGAATAAAAACTTCTCAGTAAGATGGAGAGACAACATGTCTCATTAAAAAAAAAATAGCATTATTAGCTGATTAGAGGTGCCCAATCTTAAGGTTAATATTGTAATCTCTGTACTTCATCAAATATGTTTGTACAGAACCAGCCCTAGCTAAAAACTGACATATAACACCTTGTTCAATGTTTTTCCCCCAATGAAGTTGGTAAGTATTTACCAAATATGTTGTGAGACAGCAATACAGTCTTAGGGGGGTTAATTTAGCCTGTCCTAACTGCGTCAGGGAATATTATATTTCAGTGGCAAAATCTCTGTGCATTAAATTATGCAAATAAGTTAGAAAAAGTAATTTAGAATAGAGAGAAGTGGTTCCACAGCTACAAGCTGTGTAATTAGATCTGTACTCTGCAGTTCAAAGCTTGCTCTGGTGTATATAGCCCTAGTACTGAAAGCGTCTGCTGCTGCTCTCCTGAAACCAAAGCTTTTAAATGATAAAAAATATACAAGAGAGAAGAAAGCAAATGTCTCTAGCTAGGCTACCTCCCCAGAACTTTCTTGAAGTATGAAACAAATCAAACACTTTCACTAAAGACTTTGTTTAAAATTCACAACAGGAAGTGCTTGTGTTCCTCTAGTGTTGTATATTCCAGGTTACCGTCCTGAAACGTGGTAGTGTATCACCAAAGCACTGAAAACTGCTTTTATTCAAAATGCCTTCTAGAACCACTGTTTCTCTCTTTTCAGAGATGTGGGTGGAACTAGACACTTGTAGGACTTGAATTTTCATTTAGAGAAGAAATGAAAAACCACACCACTTATAATGTAACAAAAATGTCTAAAATGATTCATGAAAATTTATCATCAGGTACTTGAAACCCCTTTTTTCTGCCTTGGACAGTAAAGATCTTTGCGCTAACTCTTCCCACTGGAGAAAGTGTCTTTCAAACTAACATTTCCCATGATAACTCCAAAATGGTGCATTCATCTTCTGGGGGAAGCACTCTAACTCTCACGTATCTTTCCATCTTCTTATAGTGCGGGTCACTTGAATGCCTGAATTCAGCATCTCTGCTTCATTTAACACTTGTTCTTGAGGACAGAAGCACCAGGTTTTGCCACATACTTTGCATCACATCTTTCAAAGAAATTAAGATGAAAGAACGAATTTATTTAACGCAATGCCAATAAAAATTGAAGACATTGTCTGGCTTCACCCAGCTAAATCCCTATAACATGTTCTTTTATGTAGTATCCAGTTCTTGACCTGGGTATTACCTCCAGAAAAAATGAACAGTTAGGGATATGGATCAACAGATCAATTTACCCAACCATTTTCAACTCAATTACTAACGAAGTTCCAAACTTCTCTGAAAGGAGTGCTGATTGCACCTATTTATGTTAAAAACATCATCCTCTGCACCTCATTAAATAGCTCCATCTCCGCGATTAAGTTCAACTCACTAATGTCTACCCTCATTCTAAAGAATAATAAAATTGTTTCTTTCTTGTGTTTGATTTCTCTCTAGCTGCTAAGATACAGTTCAAAATTCCAGTCCCTAACAGAGTGAAAAGTGTATTTCATGCAAAACATAAATGAAATATCTCTTGATACTCACTGCAAAATCAAAATGCCTTGTTTACCAGATCTAAATGACAGCATGACAGTGTATAAATGTGATTTCTGTTTCCTCTCACTAAAACCACAATAACTTATGAAGACCATTATCCAGAATTAGTATCGGAAAGAACAGCATTAATGTATATGAAACAAAAATTTTTCTAAGGTGACCCATACTAAAGCTTAAAAAGTTTAACGTAGAAATCTTGCTTTTATTTTAGCAGATTTTTGTATTTTGCATATTAAACAACACGGAAACAGAAAAAACTGAACAGGCTGTCTCTTACCAAGGCAACTTGAGAATTTGAATTTATTTTCCGATTGTTTTAATTCATTTTAGTACATCTTATATTTAAAAGAAATATTGATATAATCTGCATTTGTATTAAGATCTTACTCCACACTACAGGAAATTGAAGGATTAGTAAACTGCCTGCAAACTAGTTCTAAGACATTTTACATATCCTTCATTCTGTATCAAAAACTTCACAAGTTAAAAGCAGACTGAGTTTACTCATCAGAAAAAGTAAATAATATGCATTAGAATACAAGAAATCAGGAATTTTCATTCAAGGCTGAGGGGTCAAAAAAATGTCAGAAAAAAAAATATATATCCAGAGTCACCACTAAAACATGTGTACATTCAAGAGATATACAGCAAACTCTACTGAAGGATGAAGCTACATAACACTATACAGTATTTTTACATATAAAATACTATAACAACACCAAAAGAATCTAGAACGCCACATCAGCTAATCAGTACTCTAATGCGATCTATTCTGAATTCTTGATAGATTATCATTAATTGCTGTCTCTGCTGAATTTTGATTTAATTATTCACTCAATAAATTACTTCTGATCATCCCTGTTTTAAAAAATAGGATTTTTGAAAGAAGTTCAACACAATCTACTTAAAAATATCTAACATAGCTATTTATCTAATTATATTTCTACTTGGATACATCAGCTTTTAAGTGTAATAACTCCTATTTAATTTAGAGGTATTTTATGGTATCATAATGTGCACTTACTCATTTATCTACCTGTAATAATACTACCTTTTAAAGACATCTGTCCTGTAATTTCAAATTTTTTTATTTCTTTCAATGGGGAAATGTATTTTTCACTTGAGATGTGTCCAGCCTAATGAATATTATACCACACAGTCCCATCTTCTTTTTTTATTGCTTATATAATTCTATGTAAAAAGTATGATAAGGACATACTTTGCAGCTCGCTCTTAATTTTCCTCCTATCTGCCCTTCCTTCACCTAGCTTCTTGTGTTCAAAAATCTATCCATAAAAAAGCTCCACTATTCATTCTGAAAAACTACCATCTTTCCTATTTTTTGTTTTCATTTCTCTTAGAGTTTCCTTCTTGATGCACATCCTGCTTTGTCTTCTCAGACTTGCTACAATCTTTATTGCTTTGACTCTATAAGCCTCAGTATAAACTTAGTGGCTCCTGATTTTATTTTCTTCCTTTTTTTCTTGTCTTTATGTCCCCTTAACCACATAGTTTTAATTGCAGAACTTGTCGAACTATTCTCATTTTAAAAATTTCGAAGGTATTGTAAGTCTTTGGTGCAAAAGAAATACACTTGGAATAGTGCAGTTACAACTATACATAAATATGTATAGTTAAATATA
>VZRU01009559.1:81454-119657 GCA_013398155.1 Pedionomus torquatus | reverse complement strand
TAAAAATAAATATATAATATTTATATAATATAATATAAATATTATATATCTTTTTCTTGTTTCTACATAATTTATAGGCTTTCTGAAAACTTAGTATCTCACTGATTTCCAAGTGGCAAGAAATTACTTAAAAGGTACACAGATTTCCCCATGAAAGGTAGAGTCCATCACAAAAAAAAAAAAAAAAAAAAAAAAAAAGATGATCACTGCTGTCTGTTGTTCCAGCAGAACATCTGTTCCTTTTCCTTGGTTTTAGCTTCTCTCCANTTATATCTAAGAAGTCATTTTAGCCTGGGGTGATCAATGAATTATTGTTTAACTTGAAGTTCATAAATTTATTTCCTCATCTTCTGACTTCAATTTAACATAATAACCAAAACTGAGCTCTGGCTAGTCAGGTCACAGATATGGTTTTCTTCTCTTTTCTGAGAAGAAAGGAAGAAGGAAGTCAGTCAGTCCTTATTTTTACGTAAATTCAAGGTCACCATCTTTTTAGTCAGCTGTGCTAGGATGTTGTCACCAACCCACTCCAGAAACTTCTGGATTGCTCTTGCCCTTCTTTATTGTCCCCCAGGTATTAAGGAGGTGAAGTCCCCTAGGAAGACCACGGACAGTGAACATGAGCCTTCTAGTTGTCTGAAAAAGTCCTCATCTATTTTATTCCTGATCAGTGAGCCTGTAGCAAACTCCCACACAGATGTTGGTCATACCTGTCTACTGGCTAATCCTGCTAAACTCTTGGCCAGCTCATCATCCTAACCGTAGGGAGAGCTCCATGTATGTACTCTCACATACAAGCAAGTTTCTTGCTGTCCATGCCTGATCTTTCTCAAGAGCTTGTTTTTACGCATTGCAGCACTCCATCATGTGAGATATCGCATCATATCTCTGATCTGAATATGATCTTAGCTTAACAACTGGATGCAGACTCCCTTTTGTTCTATATGCTGCATGTAGTAGTGCACAGGTATTTCAGAGAGGCATCCAGTTATGCTAATGGAAAACATGACATTGCACCTTCTGCCACCATGTAAAAATGGAAGCTACAGGGGTTCAGTGTCATTTCCATTCAAAGCTATGGATCAAAGTTCTGGACCCATGAGCTTGACGTTAAGCCCGCAGCATTAAAATAGATGATATCAAATCTTTACACTGAAGAACAGTCAGTCTATGCAGCAGCACTAATGGGAGGATGCTACTGAGTAAAAGCTACTAGCATGTATGAAACTTCATTACACATTATTTTTACCTATATAACAGTTATAAACTTTTTCCACTCATATATTGTCTGATTTAATTTACACTAGGAAGTTCTAAATTATTAACTACTTTAAAAATAGCAAGCACTTGTGTTTATGATCTTGTTTCATTATTGTGAACTACATTGATGGCCTGCAAAATAAATGCTCAGTTATGGAATCAATGCTTAAATGTGGATTCTGGACACTAAAAGAAACCCATTTCACAAAAGTATTATGGGATCTATGCTATTTTCAATTTGTAACATTAGCCAAATATATGACAAAACGCAGAGGAAAAATCAGTAGAGTGAAAATTAAAGTAGAAGGCAAATTATTCAGTAAAACAAACAAACAATACTTTACCGACTCCTATAGGTAGTAGAAATTATTCTGAATTTTAATTGACAGGATAGAAATAGAAAGAGCAGTATCTATTCCTGTACAGAAAATTAAGCAAGAATAGCTAGCCTATTACTATGCAAATATATGTCATTAGGCAGTTAACAATTGCATTTTTGCAGATGCCAATGGACTTGAACGACAATTATTATTCAAAATTATAAGCAGCTTTTCACTACGTGTTTTTTTTTAGAAAGCAAGCAAGAATTTGTTTTAACGATTTCCCTTTGTCTTGCTCTGACATTAACTATTTTGACTTTGGACAATAAAATATATTTCTACATTATGATAAATTATTTTTTCCACAAATATCAGTTCCATAATAAGACTTGTCATATCTACCATATTTCTCCTAACGTTTTCAAAACTATTTATACTTATATATACACCATCCATAAAATTAAAAAATAAACTAGGGACTAGTAGGAATAAACAGATTCTATTCAGCTTTACTGAAGGAAACGAATGTAGCAGATACTAGGGAAATATTCATATCTGTTCCCATTCCTTTTACTTAACTCAAAAGAGGAAGAAAATTGCCATGTCAACCTCTATATCTTGTGGTTGTGTAAGATCCAGTAACATTAATAAATCTACTAAACAACTAAAGAACAGAACAGTCAGGTTTCCCACCTTATTTCTTAGCAGTGCTGATTTAAAAACACAGATTTTTATCCAGAATCTATTTTCCTCCTAATCAACAGGTTTTCTACATCATAAGAAAAGCCATAAATGCATCACAAACACCTGAGTACACATACACAGACAAGCTACTATGTAAATACAAACATATATGCAAAAATTAGCGTAAGAAGTACAGGAATAGAGCACACGGCATTTAGAAGGCCACCTAATTTAGAAGGCTACCTAACTGAAAAATAATAGAATACACATAACTTATGGCATTCATTTCCAGCAATTTATTCGGTTGTTCATATAGGTAGTTGACAAGGTATTAAATGTTTAAAGCTAAACTGATTTGTCTGGAAAATATAAAATAAAATAGTATGTATATATCATTTGACAATAACATGAAACATCTGGTACGTAATATTTTTTGAAGAGCATCTTCTACACAGCACATCAATATAGTAATTTTAATTAAAGAGAAATTTTCATTTATTCGGGCATAAGATTATATTAACTATTATATCCTTAAAATTGCAAAAGGCAATTATTGTAGAAATGAAGCACATAAATAAATAATGAAGATGTAGAACATAAAAATGGTGCCCCATCACCGAATTAGCTGGTCTGTGATTTTCTTAAAGAAACCATACATAGAAATAAGCCCTAGCTGTGCTGCACAAGAACAGCTAAAGAAAACTATCCAAAGTATTCAAGTCTTCACTTAACCAGCTAACACAGAAATAAATTCTAAAACGATCAGCCATAATTCATTCAGACCCACTGTCAGACCACTTTAGCTTCTGCATTGTGTATTTTACATACTTGCATACACGTATGCATATATACAGAAAAATATATATACATACATATGCAAATAAGCTACACTAGGTGATCAATTAGAAGCAATCTGTATAGATACAGAATTAGAAAAACGCAGACTGAAAAAAACTCTTTAGGCTACAAGATGAAAGTCTAGAGGAAAAAAAAGTCCCGATAAAGAATACATTGAATAAATAACTGAAGTTACTGGATTTGTTCAAAAGGGTGCTATAAGCACTGTTGTACCCTGGAAGAATACTAGGACAAGCTTCATTCTCAAGGTATGAAGTTCCAGAGAGATCTCTGAAGAAAATACTTTTTTATTAAATCTTATCTTACGACACAGCTATAAAAGCATTGTCAACAGTTGCAGTAACTAAGCTTATTAAACTTTTATCTTCACGTTCCTTCTGCAACCAAATAAGAGCTGGAAAACCGATAATAAAGAAATTTAATCCATCATTTTTACAGATGAAATTAATACCTGTCAAATTCACTTCTGACAATTTAATATAATAGATTTAAAATAACTACTCAGTGTTTCTTTTTTGGTTTAAGATAGTGTAAGAAAAACAAGATGATACTTCTTAGTACTGCAAAGTTCAAGACAATTACTGTAAATAGAGACCAATTACAGACAAAGTGAATTCTTTCTGCGCAATATATAACACAAAACCAGTTTTGACTATATAAATTCAAGTGTAATCTGTTTATCATCTGTGCCATCAAAAATCCTGATCTGAAAGAGTAAGGTGATACTTAAAAATTATTTCAAGATTTAAAAAAAATAAAATCTCATTATGACTTCTAATGAACTAAATGCAGAACAGTGGTAAAGAACAATGCTTTAATTAAGTACATATATTCTAATTAATGAAGCAAGGTTAATCTCTAGAAAACTACATACTAACCACCCAACACACACACTAATTAAAAATTTAACAAATGTACAGGGCTATATTGTGCACGTTTAAAAAAAATACTTGAATTTCATTTTAGAAGATAAAAGATAAAGCTTGTTGTAGGTTTGTCAGATGCAGTTGAGACAATACTGCAAAAGCAGAATGGTGAGACAAAAGCAGCCAGGCAAACCTGAGAAACTAGTTAAAATTGGAAGATCATAAGCTCAGAAACTAACAACCACCCGAAAAAGCACTTTTCTTCAAAAGGTTATTAAGAAAATTCAACTGAAATAAGCCAAAAATGGACAGTCTGATATAACTACTCATAATGCATCATTGAGAACAGATGGTCTGTCTAAGGCTGTTCATTGTTCTAAGTAGATTTCCTCAACACTTTTAGTCCCAGTAGTAAGATTTCCAGCGTGTTAATTCTAACAATGTTGTCATATCTCCACTGGTCTCCCTTTCCCAAAGCCTGCTGCCACTCAAGTTAACTGGAATTGCTGCTAAGTATATGAGAATACTACTACTGCCTCTGCTTTTGAATGTTGCAGTGAGGCTTCCAATAGCTATTTACTCTTTCAAAAATCCAGGTTCCTTGCAAGAAACAACCTAGCATCTTTTGCTGCCAATGTTGAAGTGTTGATACCTTGAGCCTCACTGCCTGAACAGACAGCAAGAGCAATGAGAAGCACCGAAAGACGTTAGAACTTCCACTGAACAGTCAGTTTTTGCAGTGAACTGAAAATCCAAGCTGAGTGCAGAAATGAATTTTCAAGGAGTTTAGCTGAGCACTAGAGCTAGTGGAAGAAAAGTTAAAACAGAGAGTATATCATCTCAGAATTGCCCATAATCTATCAAAAGCAGTGGGAAAACAGAGACATTCATGTCTTAGAAAGAAAAAGAGGTTCCAGAACATAAGAGAATGCCAAAAGCACTCCAAGTTCAAAACTGTATTAAAGAGCCAAAATGGCAAATGAGCAGTGCATTGGGTAAGGAACCAGGGCTGAAACTTAGATCCATGGCTGAAGACGAGTAACAGAGTACTGAAGGTCAGAAAAAAACCCATATAGGAAAGGAAGGTGCAGAGAGTAAATACAGGATACCTGCTGAAACAACACCAAGGGCAAAGAGAACACATTACTTAAATCTTCACAAGAAGTCCTATCAGAGAGAATCGGCTATGACAAAAAAAATAAGGGAAGGCTGCAGAAGCAGAAGAGATGAGTAGTCTGGGAAATGTGGCAAAACCGACTGCTTTATGAGTGCAGTTTCAGAAAGTACTTCCTCAGAAAGCTTTCAGAGAACTTCAGCAACTCCACTTCCAATTCATAATACAAGAAATTAACAATACGATCCCAAGAAATCTTAAGTGATTTCAGGTTTTTACTGTTTTTTTTTGTTTGTTTGTTTTTTATTAAGAGAGAACGTCAAACCACAGAAAAACGCAAAAAACAATATAAGCAAAGGTTCTAATAAATTTATAATAGCAAAGGGAGTTAAGGGAGTTAAGAGGTGATGGGGACAATGAGAGACAAATACGATCATCTCTCTGTAACCAAGGTAGTGGGATAAAACAGCAAAAGGAGAACAACAGGAGATATAACAGATGTGAACCTATACAATAGCTGTGGGTCAATTAGTATTGCCTAGGATACTAACTTCCAAAACTGAACCTTGGCAAAAAGCAACAGATCCAAATTTTTGAATGGGAATTTTAAGTTATGTGTTTCAGAGGAAAAAAATGACCCTTAAAAATACTCAAAAAAAAAATCACAAAACATAACGCATCCCTCATACATTGGGAAGATACAGACAGTATGATACACATTGTCCTGAACTAGTTATAATGCAATGTTTCAAGTTATAGAACGTTGTTGATACGTATGTTCTTTGTCACTTCTTTGCTGATCTCACAAGGTTCTCTATAGGCTGCTTCAGTAGGATGCTACACACTCCTCAGAACCCATCGCCATTAGATGCCCTTCTCACAGAACTCTCAAATGTAAGATGCTTTTTCAGTTCTGCAGCTGAATTAATGCTATTAATGTTAGTGACCCACCACTGGTGACTGCCTGACAAGAGAGCTGCAATCACTTTGAGGGAATGATAAATTTTGATGACGGAGTCTTCAAGAGAACAGAAGCCCAGAAGATAAATGCTGGCAAAAATACATTACATACAACTGAGCATGGAATCATATTCTCTGATGAATGGTGTGTAACTTCAGTTGTTCTCTTCTCTTTGCTTATGGAATCTTTGGTTTATTAAGAGGTAGAAATAAACTCCAAAAGTGTCCAAGAGGATCTAACATCTTTTCAGATAATATAAGAATACAGTTAATTCAAAGTACAACATGAAAACAAATCTTCACCAGCTACTATTGAGCACAGAAGGACAGACCCAGGAAAGTAGGCTTAACAGCACCAGAGGTTCTCACTGAAAGCAGTCTTAAGGATCTGACAGAGAAAGCTCCTAATGAAGATCTACATTGTTAGTAATCCTACAAAAAGAGCATAGGAACATAAAAAGCACCAGAAACCTCTGGGACATTTTCTGATCCTAATTCTTCAGTCATGATAAAAAGTTTCTATAACAATAGCCCTAGAAAAGGCTTTTTCGGTAGGGCAACCCATCTATCATCGCATCTTACCTCAAGTTAAACAAGAGGAGAACTGTACTGTAAGACAAATGTTATAGCTTCAGTTGCATTTGGTAATTCAAAGTGAAGCCTACAAATGAGATACCTCATTAGTTTGAGCAGATGGATCAAAATTAAAGGCTGAATCACCAACTCTTAATTTCCCAGTAGCCAGGAAGAGCTTGAAGTCTTGCAGAGGATGACTGTTGAAAAATCAACATAAAAAGCTTCTCTCCATCTGTCAAAACACATGCCTGTAGAATGCAACAACCTCCTACCAGCCTAAGTCTTAAAAAATGAAAACACATACACATCTATTATAACACATGAACATATAACTCAGACAAGCACCACACTTTAACCTGTAATATGACAGGGACGCATTTTTTTTTTCCATAAAAGGCAATTATCTGTTTCTGCTTCAGTAGATTTCTTTGTAAACAATGTTGAATTTGATTTATTAAGACATTCCAAAGATTCTGGTAAAGAATCTTAAAAGAGACAACACTGTGAAAGTTTGATGGCCACAGGAAGGTGGACTCAGGGAACTTTACAAGAGGGAAAATATGTTTCTCTGATTCTAGTATTTCTTGTGTTTCAATATAAAACAGAACAAGTAGGGTTTTGGCTCTCTGGAGCACTGCAAATGAGATCTCTGTCACACATTACTGCCAGAGTAGTTACAAAATTCCAACTGTTTCCTGAATTCCATACAGAATTTCTTCTGTGGACATTTCTTCTAAAGTGTTGGGGGGGAAGGTTTAAATAAATCTTTTTAAGTAGTACATTTAGAAATAAACACATCCTTGTTAAAAAGCAAAGAAACTTTACATGCCTAGAATGTAAATAGACACAAGTTTCAAGGATAACAAAAGCTAAGAAAGGTAATACAGCACAACAGTAACAAATTATGGTGAATATGGACATCAGGTAATAGATTTATAAAAACTAAGAAAATCAGAAGAAGGTGGTAACTTTAGAAGATCTAAGGCTACTCTCAAAATTGTGCAGAGACACTAAAGAACACCTTCCTAGTGTAGTACTACTCATATTCGTTTCCAGTATTCACTTCACTCATATTCGTCTTCCACTATGGGGCCATTATTTCAGTGTAGGTATATCTGTGACCTTTTATTTTTTACACTTTCCCTTTTTTTTTTTTTTTTTTTTTTAATATCTGCAGTTGGTTTAATGATTAGACATATAAATTTTTAAAGTGTGGTACAATACTACATACTAAAATTAACTATATTATACAATGACCTGACATGTTTGATTCTGTATTGTCAAGACTGTATAATATTCATAGAATCATTGAGGTTGGAAGAGACCCTTGGGATAATTGAGTCCAATCATCAACTCCACACTACAAAGATCTCCCCTACACCTTATCTCCTGACACCGCCATCTAAACAACTCTTAAACACATTCAGGGATGGTGACTCAAACACCTTCCTGGGCAGCCTATTTCAGTGCCTGACTGTTCTTTCTGTGAGGAACTTTCTCCTGATGTCCAGTCTAAACCTACCCTGTTGCAGCCTGATGTCATTCACTCTTGTTCTATCACAAATTACCTGTGAGAAGGTATCGCTAACTATCTGTGAGAAGAGACCAGCACCAAACTCTCTACAATGTCCTTTCAAGTAGTTGTAGAGAGTGATAAGGTCTCCCCTCTCCTTCCTCAAACTTAACAGTCCAGGCTCCTTCAATCGCTCTTTCTAAGATTTATTCTCCAGGCCCTTCACCAGCTTCATTGCCCCATTGTTTGTTTGTCATTCATTTCAAGAAATGAATGTTTGTTTCATAACTGTCAAGACAAGCTTTAAATACTGTGAAGAATAGCCTGGTATAATTGATCTGAATTTAGACATGTAGTTAAGAGCATTCTACAACACAGCAGAACAAACATTTTCAGTGCTTTACAAATGCTTAAGATTTACAATCAAATGAATCAAATTAAACAGAGTGTTCTGAGATCAAACCAACATTTATATAGCAAAGGAAACCACACTTCTGCAATTCTGCTTTGTCTGGAAATGCGCTCCTTATTTGGTTGTTGGTTTGAAATAAAATTTTCAGAAATTGAGATCAGCAATAGCGTCAGCTGCTGAAACTGTAACATTAAGTAGACTCCAGTTCTTCACTTGACCTCCTTCAGCTGTTGGTCACTCCTTAAAACAAAACACTCATGCATTCAGCTGCTAGTACAGGAACTAAAACTACTCCCTAGGAATCTTACAAAAACATCTTCGGCTACAATTAAACAACTTACTGTGCTTGCATTTTCAAATAATATTATATATGGCTGTAGACAGTTTTTTCTCCCGTGTGAAAAAAATCAAGGGGAAGAAAGGTGCAACATACGTGCTGGAACAGCATGCCATTTCCTGCCATGCAACTTCCTGCCAGGAATCCAAGATATGTTACTTATACATACTGATTTAAAGAATCTGCTACTTGTAGGTTTATCTACAGCAAGTGAAAATACACAAAAGCATAATGAGAAATAAAAGACAAGCCACTAAGCATACCCCAGTGTTAGGAATTTGGTAAAGATATGTGTGTAATTGACAACGAGCAGAAAATAAACTAAAGTTCCCTTGGTATTGCCAGCACATTCTGGTAACAGTCTTCACTCAAAAATAGCATTTCCCTATGCAAACTTCATGAAAGTTTTCTGAATGCAACAACAGTAACTGATATCAACAAAAGAGGTGGAAGAACGGTGTTAAAGCAGGGAGAGCAGGAGGACTAAGAAGCTGTTGCTGAAATACTTTTTTTCCCCTCAAGTCATAAACCAACTGTTCTCCTTTAAAAAACACAACCTAAATTTTCTGTGAAAAAGATAAAACGTGCAGTTCTTAGTGTGACTGTGTCTGAAAGAGTTTTATATATATGTGATTTAGTGAAAAGCCTCTTCAAGGATCAAATTGCAGTAAGATTTATTCTTGCTCTGAGCAGGTGCCATACCTGCTACAACTACTGCTGTTCACACTGCGCTATGTGCAAAGTTCTTACAAAAATGAGATGTTGTGTGAGGGTGATTCAGAAGCACAACGATAACAGAATATCTGATAAATTATTCAAACAAATGAGGTAAGCCCACCATCGTAGCAGAGGGGAATATCAAACCTAAAAATTCACTGCAGAAACCTCTATTGTAAAGCAAAATGAAGGATTACTTCCTTTAAAAAACAAACCAAAACAAAACACAAAATCTGAGATATTTCAAATGATAGATGCTCAGCCCTTGTGCAGCATGTCTTGAACACTGCATAATTCTCATCCCTCACCTCTAACAGGAGACACTTGGATTTGAAAAATTTGGGAAAGGCTAAGAAGAATGACTATATTTTCTTTTGTTGTAAAAAAAATGCTGTATTTTCTTTTTTTTACTCGCTAAATGCACCTACGTCTAAGGTCTCTAAAGTAGTGACCAACTTTGCCTTGTCATTTTAAAAAAATGACATAAATATACAGTAATAACTTTAAGGGATATAAGGTACCAGGAATTTTCACCTTAGCTAAAAACTAACATTATTTAAACAGTGTAGATTTCCTTGCAAGCTGCTTCTACAAGCGTTTGCAAGATTAGACATGACCTCTGAAGTGACATATCTCAAAGTAATAACAAAATTTTTAAAAAACTAATACATTGTGATGATGATCAAAACTAATGTCTTTATACATGTTCTCAGTGCAAACTGAAACAAAAAATAAATACCTGGTGTCCAGCCATTATTTGCTTCAGCACATTTTCATAACATACTTCATCCATATGATTTAGCTGCTGTACCTGAAAAACAAATATCATACCTCATATTAAAACAATTTTTATCTTTATACATTTTCTGTTACATATCCATGAAAAAAAATGTGATCATGCAAATTTATAGGATAAATACTATAAATAATAATAAATAATTAAATATAAATTTATAGGATACTGTAACAGTATCTTTTTGGTACTCTTAAATTCACAAATAGAACACAAAAATAGTAGATAAAATACAAGTAAGGGAAGTGGATTTATTTATTACGTGACTTGCTTGTTTTTAACAATGAAAGAGATGTAACCCAGTCATACTCTTTAATTTATCTGCTTCATATTGAGGAATCTTATTTTTTCTTATTTCTACCAGATAACGATGAAGTATCCATTTAATATATCATCTTACCTGACATCAATTCTTTCCATTGGGTACTGTAAAAATAGTTTTTACATTGCATATATGGAAATTACAGATTGTCAGCTTTTTTGCCACAGAAAACAGAAATTTCTTCATAGTTCAGTCATGCATGGGGAAGAGGGGGAGTACTATGTGCAGAGTTTCCACTTATAGATAAAGAAAATGTTTCAGGAAGGTTCCAAAATAAAGAGGTCAGTTAAAATAAAAAGAATTCTTAAAGCTAAAGATTATTTTTCCCTATTTCTTTAATGTATCACAATATAAACAGCACATATCTACTTGAATGCTCCTCAGTATTCAGATTGTGACAAAGCAAAATAAATAAATGGAGTTCAAAATCAGAACAATCACTCCATTCTTCATTTGTACATTCATAGCTGGAAAGAAGATGTTTTATAACCAGATGTTTCAGACACAAGAAAATGTCTTAGAAGAGCAAAGCATCTAAGAATTAAAAAATGGAAATTCAGTACTTGGGATTTAAACTAGAATAGCTGAAAGTTGAAAAGCACAGCTTTAAAACAGCTTTAGAGGGAAGAAGAGAACATTCATATCTGGCATCTTACAAGCATAAGAATAAAAAGGTGAGACAATACAGACAAGAGACAAGCAGCCAGTCTAATTCTGAGAGTTTAGCATTTTAATTATTTCTTCAAATAATATTAACTGAAAATCACTAAGGAGAAACACACATAGGTAGTGCATAAATACAAATGTGGACGTATACATACACCTACATCGAAATGCAACTTTATGTATTTACAGTTTTCACTCAAGAGAAAGACAAAAATATGCATACAGAAAACTATGTGACTTTAACAGACCTCCGACTGCAGAAGCTAAATTTAGTCCTGATCGCATATGCTCTAGAAGTTTCAATGTAGAGAGTCTTAAGAGGTTGCCTGGCTAACGTCTATGCTTAATAAATACACCATGCCGTCCTTGCCTTTGAAAGCTTGCCTATGGTTTGCACATGATTCGGCAAATCACTAATTGATTCCAAATTTTGAAGAAGTTTTCTGAACGAAGGATGTCAGAAGACTGTGACAAAGCATCTAAACAAACTGACAGCCATCTATCTCCTTGCAACTCACCAGTGTGGATTATAGACTTAGTATTTATTGCACTGGATGATGTTCTGCAAGAATTGCTTTTGATTCTTTGAGTTCTTATGTTGCTTTCTTCCTCTCATATAGAGCAGAGGGATGTTAATATTGACAATAATTTGGCAGGATTCTATTCAAGATAATGCTAATGTTAAAGCTTTCTCAAAGATGCGTAATACTTTTACTTTTCATTGCTATAAAGTGTATTATCTTGATTGCAAAATGTATTTTACTCTATGAAATCCATAATGAAATTCTGAAAAGCAAAAAGACAAACTGCTGTCTACGGTATTACCAAAACAGTTGTTTTTGTCTGCCAGATACTCATGTTTCAGTGTAACTACTACCTCCTAATATTTTGTCATCTCATTTTTTTTTTTAATACCTACTGACTATTTTAATAATTTGAAACTTTACAGAATAACTTGAATATTTCTTTGTTTTTTTAAATCACAAACACATTCTAGTATGAGCCCTTTTTTCTTACCATACAGTGGAAAGAAACTAAATATTCAAATCAAGTATCAGGACAAGATTAAAGAAAAGCAACAGCAAATAACAGTGAAGGTACTTGAAACAATTAATGAAGGTTAAAATATGCAAATCATGGTAAGCACCATATGGTAAACTATTCTTGTGTGTATAGACTTGAAATGGCTCCCTACAGTTGTAAAGTAAGTTTCTTTCCTGCACTGCAGATGGAATGAACTGTTTCAATAACCTAGCAAGAAAGGCAATGTCCATTTTTGCAAAGAATAAAACAAACCACTATGATCGATTAAGCTACAAAATTAACATTTGATTGAAGATGTTCTGATTTCTATTAGATTAAACAACAGCAGGTAAGATTTTTTTAAAACCTAAACTGTATAAGCATAAATTATCAGTTAGTGAGATGCAAAGGAAATCTTACAGAAAAGTGTAGTAATTCCTGTAATAAAAGTTGAATTACAATTCACGTGTCAAGTGGCGCTACACTTATGATTTTTAGTAAGAATATTATAATTGCCCATGGCTTTAATGCTTCCCAAAATGAGTAAGAGCACAAAGAGTTACGAAGCCTATTTAGGGACTATTTTAATGTTTTTTCTATCAGATGTGCACAGGACAGTTAATGCATGTAAAGATTTTCATCTGTAACTCATATCCAACTACTGTCAAAGCGTATCATACTAATATATATATCTCTCTAAATTTACTAACCAAATATTTTTCTTACAACATGCCTCATGCGTCCTTATCACCAAGTAAGAAGCATCACTTTTTATAGCAAAATGGGAAACTGGAGCAAGAAAGGCAGAATAATCAGATTCTATAGTGACTTTGCAGTTGAGGGTGATGATTTTTCCTTAATCAAGCAAAGCTCACTGGTGAAGCAGAGGTAAGGCAAAGCGAGATATCATTGTATCCAATTTCAACAAGTTGTATTTACAAGTATTGTAAACTGAGGAAACAAAAGAGTGTATTTACAAGTATTGTAAACTGAGGAAACAAAAGAGTCTTAAAGCAGTCTTCAACTATCTATAACTCTATACAGAAGAAAATATGCTTCTTGAAACACCTATAGCATAATAAACCAGTACCTCCTACACATACATACATGAAGCATAATCAAAACAAACAGCAACCCTTTTTTTGTCTTTCATGATTCTTTACCTTATTGGTTGTCTTAATTCCTATAAAGGTTTGCCCCAGTGGTACAGGTCGGAAACGGCCATCAAAGTAGAACAGTCCAATGTAGGGATTGACATGTAGAAACGTAGCAACATCAAGATAATTGGGTAATGTAGCTGAAAGGCCCAAAATCCTAATCATACTTTGTGTAGATTCAACCTATTAAAAAAAAAAAAAAAGTGTGAATGATCCCAGTGTTATAAGCCAAGAAATCAAAGCAGAGACTTTTAAAACACCCCTTATAAAACAGTAGTGTGAAAGCAGTGGTTAATACTTTCTATAAAAGGTGAACAATAGATGGGAGTTAGTGATTACCCCACATTGAAGAAATCAGAGCACCCTGTAATTCCATCAGATCTTGCTTATTCATCTTTCTATTTTGTTGTACTTTTGCCCTCCAAAAGGTTAGTAGTTATTAACTGATACGGAGGAACAATAGCAGTAAAACTGGCTTTGTTAAGAAGTGATAGTCCAATTTATAGGCAAAACTAGGACAGATAATTTGGTATCATTTCTTCCTTAGTCCAAATCACAGCACAATTCTGAAAAGAAAGACTGTAATTTGTACCATTCCTCCGTTTTGTCTTTTGCCTAGACCTTTCAACAACATTTTAGACAATCTCTTCTAGTTCATTACTGTCATTTCTCCAGTATGTAGCAGTACTTCTGTGAGGTTGAAGATGCATAAATACCAAGTTTCTATGACTCACACTTTTTTTTTTTTTCCCCAATATGCCCCAAATGTTTGCATTACTTGCCTTCCCATTCAATAAGAACAAGTAATGGTGCCTCACAATGAAATACTGTGTTCCATATAAAAGCCTGCACATTATAGGTATTTCCACGTAATTTTCGAAAAGAATGAAACCAGCAAAAAGACTTGAATGAAGAAAGAATTTTCCCATTTCCTTCTGGAATATTAAGAGCCATAAAGGTTGGCTGACAACTTTCTTACTAGCATAATTATTTAGGAGCAAAGTTGATAGTAATTTTCATCAAGGCTTTTTATAGACTATAACTGAAGTCATATATGTGATCTCTCAACTTGTTTCAAACGTGCGAAGGGTGATAACTTCCACCTAGCTAAGTCCTGTTCAAAACAATATAAGGTTTCACTTAGAATACAGACTTTGAATCACTCAGGTGTTAGAAATGAGGTGACAGGAAGTGCCACGTAGTTAAAACAGATGGAATGAAAGTCTTAAAAAAAGATGATTAAAAAGTACATGGAGAGCATTCTCAAGGAAGGTAAAAATACACCATACCATAACACGGGCCTGGCAAATAACAAGTGCACCAAAAAAATGTGCACAACGCCACAGACATCAACCTGATAAGGTAAACCACTATGTCGCCTGGTAATGGACGTGTCCCATGGCAAAAATCTGGATGTTTAAACTGTGAATGCGATCAACTAAACACAGAAAACCTGCTGACTGACCCTTCTGCACTTTTGCAAAGAGCAGCATTGCAAAGGAAAGCCTGTGTGCAACAAAATCTTATACGCAAATGCAAAGTTGGAGATGACTGGAACAAATGAGAGATTACATTTTCACAAGCCTTCAAACTGTAGGGAATTCGAAGCAGCATTCACCTTGAGGAGTACGAATAAGCATTACTGTTACTTACACAACTTTTTATGGCTGGATGATGTGATGACCTAAGGGCTACAGCCAACCTCAACCACGCAGCTCTGAAGGCACCTTTTTTTTTTGGCTACTGTGTAGAGGGGTAGGGGATGGTTTTCTTTTTTACCCGTGTGGTTTTGTTTGACTTTGGCTCGGTCCCCTGGAGCACCACCTCCTTTCTGCCCTGATCTCAGTGTCCGCTGGCCTGTTTCCCACACTTTTTTCCTCACTCCTACCTCTCTCCCAGCTGCAGCACAACGTTTTTGCCCTTTGCTATACAGGCGTTCCCAGAGGAGCCGCCATCTTGCCCTGCCCTGCGGTGGGTCAGTCGGAACCGGCTGGAACCGGTTGTGCCCGGCTTGGGCCGGCTCCGGCCTCTCCTGCGCCTCAGGACCTGCACCCACTACAAGGGGTTAATTTACTTAATGTTTAGAGACTTTTTCTTTAAAAAAAAAACCTTGAATCTGTAAGAACGGTAACCACCTGCGGATATATTTATTGTATTTATTGTTTGGTCACGATCACCTGACACGCAATACAACAACCTGAAAGTGTAACAGCTCCAATCTGGAAAACATTATTTGATTTTGCTAAATTCAATAACAATCTTTTTTCAAATCTCCTAAGAGCCTGAGAGCACTAGCTGAAAACGTGCTCAGTTCCATCTGAAGGTAGGAAAGCATTTCAAGTATTTAAACAATTAAGAAGAACTCTGCTTAATAACCGTGGCAGAAAGAATTTTTACACCCGTTTACTGTAAGCTGTTTGTTCAGAGTTTTCTCTCAAAACACAAAGCGATGCCTAGAGAACAGTTACAGCTGACTGAGACTTGCCACTTGCAAAAACCTGCGTAGAAAGGAGCCATCTAAGTTCTCTGGTCTGGCAGTCGGCCCCGGAGTTAAGGAGCTGAGGGAAAAGCCTGAATTACAGCTCTACAGGAAAACCACAGCAGAGAGGGAACACAAGCAAGTGATTAAAATTACTAATACGCATAGCACCTTTTAAAACAAGGTATTTTAAAATATATTTTTCATCACACGGTATAATTATACATATACCTTTAACTACACATTAAAACATTACATATTTTTCTGCTTAGGTATATAGAACATACATAATTTTTTCAATTTATAAATCTAAAAGTTGCAAATTACTTGGACAATTAGTTTTCTAGTTACATGAAGCCAAAAAAATCAAGTTAAAGTGCTATAAGAAACCAGCCAAAAATGTCTTTTGCTCCATAGTAGCATTTTGTTAGTCACATAATTAAATGAAGACTACTAAAACTCTAAATCGTTCCATCAATATTAACTACTTTCAAAGTCATCCAAATAAATTGTATTTATTTTTTTACTATTTACCTTTATATCTACTTAGAACACAAAATACAAATTTTTCATAATATATATATTATAGATAAACTCAATTTGAAATTATTATGCAATTATTAAAATTAAATAGCATTAAATAAGTTACTACAATGCCAAAGACATCAAGCTGACAAGGTGAATAAGTTGCTGTATTAAATTAAATAAATTAATAAAATAATAAAAATAATTAACTAAATTAATATTTAGTTTAACATTTTATTATTATATTTTATATATATAATCAAGAAGCACATACATATATATTTACCTGCAATGATAAAATCACAACAATTCTACCAATTATTTTATGCTCGCATCAAATTCAAACCGTAAACTAAACCCCTATGTGCCTGCACGTCATTACATACATACACCGAATGAGTTTTGCTTATTCATTTAATTTTACATGGTGATATACAAACAGCAGTGACTAAAACTGTGCTAAACTGAAAAGTTAGAAAAAAAGAAATCATCTGAATGTGCAACCATAACGCATGATACAATTTTACACTTTCTCTGTGATTATAAGTCAAGTATTTATCTATTATTCTTCTACCCAAGAACTACGCAGACTTTATTTTTCATAAGGGGTTTTAAAATTCTAACAGTTTTAGAACAGAATTCTCTGTGTACATGTTTCAACTACTTCTCTGACTTTCCCTTTAAAATGTTTTGCTCTCAGATGCTTCTAAAGGAAAGTAAATCTTGAAAGTCTGCAACATCCTCTGTAAATACAGTCTATTCAAACATTAACATTTTTCATGTGCTGGATCACTTATTATTTGGTCCTAGAAGTCCACACTGAAGATTTTCTCTTCTTACATGAGACACTATAAACACAGCCTTTTTCTGAAATTGCAATAAAAATTTCTGAAAAGACATTTCAGTTGACAAAGTTTTCTGTTTACATTCCCTGCCACTGGCTGGTGGCACACAGCTAAGTACCTTTTCTCTAGTATTGGCACACAATCTCAAACATCTTAATCTTCACATGTGCTTAATTAGCTCAGTAAAAATATAAGCACTACTTGGAAGTTACAAGGCTTTCCTGGGAAAACTGAACTGTCACAGTATTTGCACATCATGTTCTTTGAAAGCTTTACTATATTTTATTGATTTGCCATTACACTAGTAGTAAGAAATAAAATTGCCATAACTATGTTTAATTGACATATCTAATTAGTATATCTAATTCAGAAGCATTCGGGATGGCATGTGGAGAATTGGCAGCATGTTCACCATACACGTTCGCAGAACGTCATTATCACACCATGAAATTCCACGCATACAGAAAAAAATAAACAGAAGATAGCTATCCAGTAGCGCCTTCCACACTTGAGCATCATCTGCATTTACAATGTAAATAATATAGGATGAGGTATGGGAAGTGCCTCTCTGGACTGTAAATTGATCACAGCAGGATCATTTTCTTCCTAATAGGTTTTAAGATTTGCATATCATTTCATTACATTACAGCCACCACTTGAGAGCATACAGCATACGCACAGAGATACTCTTTTATCTGACTTCTAAAGTTCTTCCTGAACTTTGTGATCTTGGCAGTCTTCCCATTTCCATGTATTAAAATATCATATTCACAGAATGAATTACAATCAAGCTGGAAAATGTATCCATGATTGTTCAACTCAAGCACAGAATTAAGTGAATCAGACAAGTTTGCACATTCCAATCTGACATTCAGATGACCCACGATCACTTCAACACACCGTCTACAGTCTGTATGCCCTTCAGGTGCAGACTAAACAGAAAATACCCAGAAAATTAAGACACAAGCGTCTCTTAGTTTTCAGTCCAGATGTGCAAGATGATTCTTAACTTAGGTTCCTGAACTCCCTGCTCAACCTGGTTTGAGGTCATATAGAACCAATTTTCTGTACAGTAATTTTAATTTTTAGCTGGGCCTCTTCTAGTGAACTGAACTCTGAAATTAACAGTGTATTGTGCAGAAACTGTTCGCTCTCAGAGCAGTAAGACCTGATTATGCCAAGGAATGGTATGCAGAGAGGCTCCTGCTTATACTTACTGCTGTAACAACCAAAGTCAGGTAACTTTATCTGCCCCTTTGGAGGGTCAAAAGTGGTCACAACTGTAGGGAGGGTATTCCTTCCCATCTGCATCATGCTCAGTAGAAAAGCTGAGGGATCAAAGGATCAGCCCTCTTTCTTCAACTGGTCAGCACCCAAGGAAGGTGTCTGTTTGTCTGCCTTTCATCCTGATCTGAGCATTCTTGATTCCAGACCCAGAATCCAGCTACTGTTACTGAGTCCAGTCTGGAACTTTCCCTGTGCCTGCTGGTGATGTGATTGTCATACCGGGAGCTTGATACGGTATATATTTCATTATTTTTATTATTATCATTATTTACTTATTATTTTATTAACTTTTTAATGTTTTTAGTAAAACAGTTTAGATTTTTCCTAAACTCATAAATTTCTTCATCGCTTCCTCTCCTCTCTTTGCAGAGAGAAGCGGGGAAGCATCTGTTTTTTTGATTGGCCAATCTAGCCCAAATTATGAGAATGAAGAACGAGGATTCATATTAATTACTAGTTAGATATCAGTCTACCCCAAGAATGCCTCTAAGTCTCAGTGTCTCACAAGACCTATGTTCATCACATTATCCAAAAAAAAGATGAAAAAGGGAAAAAAGAGCGAGCAATTCTTAGAATATTTGAAAAAAAAAAAAAGTCTAAGGAGTAAGTTACTGGACTGTTTCACCAATGTTTACTTCTTTATTGATATCTTGGTTTACAGACTAATGAAAGAATTAAGAAGTTGTCAATCAGCCCATATAGGTGATAATTTCCTAGTTTTAGGAACAAAAAAGGAAAAAACAGTAAAACTGGAAAATCAAAAGTACATAGTAAAAATGCAATTACTAATACTGTTTTGAAGATTCTACATAGGACGTTATCTACAACTCAAACACTCTGCACAGAATGCATTTGTTACTAGGCAACCATCTAGTTAAGTAATTTTATAAATGAGTTTTACTCTGCTTCCAATGAACCCTGAAAATACTGTCATCTCAGTCCTCCGTTTAGAACATTTAAAAAATCTGAAGGTACTGAAAAAATGTAACCATGCAGAAACCACTATTAGAAACCATATTATTTTCCCTCAGCTAAATATTAAGGTAAGCAATACTTTGCTTTAAGAAATGACATTTTTGAATATTCCTATTAAGAGATTTGTAATGCCCTGCACAGTGCCATGTCAGTCTTTCCTGAATGACAGAATCCCTTTTCATGCTATGCTCAGTTTTGTTCACAAACTAAGAAACAAAAACAAATATGAACCCTTCTACAAATCAGTTTAACTGCTTTACTGTATTATGAAAGAACACAAAACACATCACAATCACTATTAAACTCCATGTATATATCACAAAAATGGAAAAATGTTCACTTTTCAATAATAAAAAATAACATTCAGAATGACTTCCTGACAAAACTTCCACGTAAACTAATGGAAAAACTTCTGAAGAGTAATTCAAGTAACTGATACATAACGTTTTCTAAACAAATGGAGATTAGGTTTTGTTTTAAAAAGCATGTTGTTTTAAAGAAGTCATTTATACACAACTACAAGGTTGCCAGAAAAGATAACAAGATAGATCTAGATTCATGTAAAGCATTAAACATATGGCTGCACACCATACTGTTTAAAAATAACATCACAGAATAGCAAGAAAACATGTATTAAAATTATCACAAGCTGATGAACCGACAGATTTTAAAGAGAATGCATAATTGAAAAACAGCAATTAAAAGGGATGCCTCTAATTGCTTTCTAAGCCCAACTCTATTCAATAATTTTATCCATGATATGCCGTAAATAAAAAATGACTGGTGATAAGAAGAGCAGGTGACTGGCAGAATTAATATAACTGATACGTGCATCAGCCATACAGATAAATCTAGGTTGATGGTCCTATTCAAACTGAGTATCTTTTAATTTAGCTCATTCTAAAACAGGCCACAGCTGCAAAATGAGTTACTATTCTCAGGAATCTTGTTATAGCAACAAGTGAATCCTACAGCAACTATGAAGAGGTTTGTCTGAGGACTTAATGAACAAGCATCTGAATGTAAGCTCTGAAGATGATGTGTTAGCAAATTAAGTATGTGCAATTCTTAGAGGTATAAAAAGGATAGAACCAAGTAATACAAGAAAAATGCTCTGCCTCTGTATATGCCACAATGAAAACTAACACAAAAGTTCGATGCTTTTGTTTACATGTTTTCAAAATACAATCACAAATAAAAAAGTTCAGTGAAAAAAGCCACACAACACTATAGTTGGAAACAAAAAAAAAACCATAGTAGAAGGTTTCAGTAAGCTTGTTTGGTTTATCCTGTCATAGATGAAACTTAGAAACTTGATTGACCTATATAAGGAACATCAAAGAGACAAAAGACTAACAGCAGTCACTCAAGATGAGAAATGAAGAACCAAATGAAATGCCAATGCTGCTCTAGTCCCAAAGGACATGTAATGGAACTACAGTGAGCTACCATTTAACACAAGATACATAGATTAGCTGGTTTTAGGTCATTACTTATCATCCTTGACTATGGGTTTTTTTCTAACTGCTCAAATTTTATTAACCAAGATGGGATAACAATTTGATAACAATTAGCCATTTGCTTTGAGTGAGAAACCTCTGAACATGTTTCTTTCTGATTTCTAGTAAGGAGGTAAAAGAGGGAATCAAAGGGATAGAAAAAAAGAGGTAGAGGAGATAACGAGGAACTAGAGAGATTGAAAATGCATCAGAGCAGGAAAAACTACATAATGGCTGAAAAGGAAAGTTTCTTAAATAAACATAAGAATTTCCAGGGAGAAGAGAATTCCTCCACCATCTTATGGTCACTGCAGCCAAGGCTGCCTTTGATTTTAACACCCCCAATGAGCCCCTCCCTTGTTTAAGGTAAAGCAGAACATCTCTCCTCATTGGCTCCTCTATCACCTGGAGAAGGAAGTTCTCATCAGTGCACTCCTGGAGTGCTTATCCTGCTGTGCTGTCCCACCTATTATCTGACAACTTTGGTGATCTAATACAAAAGCATAAAGCAACTCAACCTCAAATCTGAAGAATGAGACTGTGAAGAGAACAGTGTTTGTGTGTCTAAGATGGGAGCTTCAATACCCCAAAGTCTGACAAGTCTTCTACTATGGATTTTCTTTTTTCTTTTATTTAATTCATCATTCACGTAGTTGAGAGAGGGTATCGAAACTCATGTATCACTCAAGTATAATATTCTGTATGCTTTTTGTGAGAAATGCCCGTAAGCAGCAAAGTACCCATCAAAATCTCTGAATAATTATGACAAAATAACTCAGTGTCCTTTAAAAGCGGTCAATTTTTTTTTTCTTTCAAGCTAATAAGCTTAGTAGATATTAAAGAAGTGTGGAAAGTTTGATTAAAAAGTTTAAGCATTTCGGTTTTTACATCTGCATTATGCTCTAGACTAAAACTTTAAACATCAAAGTTACAAATTGGATTCAGAGAAGTTGTTTGATGTTATACCTACAGTATATAAGAGAGCTCAAAGCAATTTTCCCACCAAAATGTTAAGCAAAGTCAATTTAAAACACTTGCAAAAACATTTTCTAAAATTTGAAAAGTGCAAACACGCACAAATATGCTGTTCGTTCTGCTATGAGTAAAAGCGTCAGCAATTCCAATATATATACTCTTTCCAGGTTTAAAAACAACCTGATTCTAAAAAATGCCATAAGTTAAAATGAACATGTTAAAGTCTCACAGTAAGTGGTGTGACTCAGTGTTCATCCAGGGGAAAATACAAGAATATTTCAAGCATTTTGAGGTACAAATTAGGACAGATCAGCTAATGTGTCAGGATATTCCTGTTTTGACAATGTATTTGTACAGTGCATGAATACAGACTTCAAAACAGTATTTTCTGGCACAGTTGCAGCCCCAAGTAGGTGGCTGTACACTAATTCTTAAGAAGTCCAAAAAACGAAAAAAAATAAAAATCCATCATCTTTTTCTCCTTTATGCACCTTCTAAGCAAACACAGCCCTTGCACGCTCCAACAAAACAAGCGACACTGCTTCTATATGGTACGGTAACAAGCCCTGCAAAATGTAAAAGCCACTACATTCTACATCCTGACCCACACAGGAATCATAGCATGGTCTCATTAGAGCGTCTCAGATACAAGTTAGGGAAGTATCATCTGGATGAAACTATAGGTATGCACCATTATTAAAGGAGCTATTAGTGATTTATTGAAAACGCTGAAGCAGTATTCACAGGAATTTATCACATTTCTGTCCTAGAAGTCATACAAAAAGTGACTGTTCCAGGTCAGACTAAAAATCCAACTACTCCATATCCCACAGTATCCAAAAGGGACAGTACCAAAACTGGGAAAACATCAATGATATTTGCCAGCACAGCCCCTGGTTACTGCAGCCCCCAGCATGATCTAGTGGCTATTAATCTTCAATTGATTTTTCTCTGAATTACTTGTCTAATCACTTTCTGAATCCCTATATTACAAATGAGGAAAAAAAACCCTCAATATTTCTGATGTATTAAACCAGTGTACAAATCACTTAATTGATTTCAGCAATTACTGCAGTGGTGTAATTGACACAAGGATATTTTATATTGATGGTGTCGGAGGGCTTTTTTTATTGTTTGTTTGGCTTTTGATGGTTTGGGGTTTTTTTTTATTATTTTTTATTAAGGGCTGGAGAGTAGTTTCATACAGAATCATCAAAGTCAGGGGGACATTGTTCAGAGAAGGGCTGAACATCCCAGGTTTAGCTTCCAGGATAAGAATCACATAAGATTCTGATGTGGGGATAGAATCACAGAATGATATGGGGTTGGAAGGGACCTCTGGAGATCATCTAGTTCACTCCCCGACCAGAGCAGGTCCATCTAGAGCAGGCTGCACAGGAACGTGTCCAGGCGCGCTTTGAATGTCTCCAGAGACAGGGACTCCACCAGCAATCTGGGCAGCCCGTTCCAGTGCTCTGCCACCCTCAAAGTAAAAATGTTCCTCCTCAAGTTTAGAAGACACTTGGTATGTTCAATTTTGTGCTCGTTACCTATTGTCCCATCGCTGGACACCACTGAAAAAAGGCTGATCCCATCCTATTGACACCCAGTCTTTATTGATAGGCATCCATCAGATCCTCCTCTCAGCCTTGTCGTCTCTAAACTAAAAAGACCCAAGTCCCTCAGCCTTCCCTTGTAAGACAGATGTTCTAGTCCCCTCATCGTCATTTATAACATTTATGAATTTGTATAAAAATGCATAAACAGAACTATGCACAGGGAACAGAACCAAAGAAAAGTAACCAAATATTTTTCTTTACAAAACATCATTAAAACATTATTAAATGTGATACTTTTACACTTAAAATATCTGTAATAGTATTTTCACTAAACTCCACTGACATCATTCTGAAATCAGAAAATTTATTATGTTTTTTAGTCACAAAATAAAAGTTCTAGTAATTTCCTAATTAGTTATGGATGTATACTGCACATTTCACAGAGCTATGCTTGCAGGCTCAGACACTGCAGTGTAACATTTCAGTATAATTTTTAAAACTAACCCTCTTATTATTTGTTTCCATATTAAAAAGATAGAGCAGTTGTACAAAACATCTCCTGTTTCTTTGTCCCCAAGCTCTCCGAGAGGCTTGCAATTCAAAATATTTTTGTCTGGAATTGTTTTGTACTGCATAATTCTAAATATTTCTACAAGTAGTTTGGTTTTTTGTTTAACTGTAGGGCTTTTTTATACTGTAAATTTCCCCTCTCTTCAACTACTTTCTTGTAAAGGTTCATAAAGTAGGACTTTAGAAAGGTGGTGAGATAGTTAATTTTAAGATTTGTGTTTTGTTTTTCTTTCCACCTGCTTCACTTAAGGAAGGGCTACAAATGAGTAGCTTCAATTCCAGATGACTCAAACCCCAGCTTGGTAGGTAAAACAAACCTTGAAATACTAGAAGATTAAAGCACCCTAGAGAGCTATTTTTTAAATGAGCGTTGAAGGAAGATACTGCTAATAAATGCACGAAGGGTAGCATTCAGTACCCAAGACATAATTGCCTCAGATTTTATATTCCTTAAGTTACCTGCACAGGCTTGACGGACAGAAGGAAAAAAAAAATCTATGGGAGATTTGTGTCCAAATGAAGCAGAAACAGGATGCCAAGCCGAATAATGTAGGGCAGATAAAATGGCTCTAGACGTCTATTTGGCTACACCTTACAAGTCTCACAAAACTTTGCATTAGAAAATGAATGAGTCTGGTAATCTGACATGAAGACAGTGACCATCATGGCCACTGCTAAAAGCTGCGATGCTTTATTTTAAAGATACTTAAGGAAAATAACGTTATCAAAAATGTTTAAGAAAGAGAATACAGTATCAGGTTAAGCTTTAGTGTCCTTGAAGTGGTCTAAACTTTACAAACCCCACTCTCAATAAAAAATAGAATTCTTTCCAAGTTTAGCTTCTTCTAAAGAATTATTACTTATGTTATTCTTTGTACAGGAAACTTTTGACTTTCTGTGCTGGATTACAGCAGACATCCATTTTATTCTGCTCTTAGAGGAGCTGGAATGAGATGATTCAGTAAGACTTAACAAGGTTAGTGTAATCTTACCAAGAAAACATCTTGAAAGCTAAAAGGCTTCAAATGTTTAATATGCTACAAACACAAGGCATAACAATGCCAATTGTGTTTATTTTTAATTTCTTACTACTTATTTGCATTGACTTACTTTTGCTCTGCAAGACAAAAATAAATAAAAAAAAACCCAAAAAAAAGAAAAAAGAAAAAAGAATGGCAATGGCACTCTATCCTCTCCTTACCATTATTTATTTATCATAATTCCATCCTATTTATTCATCCCCAAATTCCATAATCTTACTATTCTTGTAAATGCACATTGAGACCGATCTCATTTATTGCCTAACTCAGAATCCTTCTTTTGTACAAGATTCGTACAGTAAGAAAATTAAAGCTAAGGAAATAAATCATAAGTATAGAAATAGCTCTGTAATGAATTATGCATCCTCGGAATCTGATACTCAATGTAATACAGAAGAGAAAGTAGAAGACAAGGCTCTTTCTTCATTCTTAGTACAGATTAGCTATAAACTAAATTGTAAGCTACTTGAGCATTTTGATGTTAATGTCTAGCATTTCTGCTTTTGCACTGAAATTTATCTCTTCTTGACCAAAATAAAATTCTTTTGAAGATTTTTTTGCTCTTACCTGACGCAATGTACGTGCTACTATACTTTCAAGTACCGGTCCTCTGTCTTCATGCAATAGATGAACTTCATCAAGAATCAGGAGTTTTACCAGCTGAGAGAGCGCAACATCACCAACACTTTTTCTTGTCACGACGTCCCATTTCTCTGGAGTAGTCACAAGCATCTAGTGGAGCAGAGAACAGAAATATTAAGCCTTGACAAAGAAAAATCCAGAGACTAAGTGTAATGTAGAACTTAACAAAGCTATTTTCAGTTTTCTGTACTTTATATATGAGGCAGACACAGTTTGCTGCATCTCCATGTGTTGGATGGCCATTAGTAGAATTCAGTACAAAAAACTATATGCAAATATCAGCTAATAACTTCAAGCTACTCTGCATCATTTGTATAAATTTTCTGCAATAAAACAATTAAGCACCTATCCAGAATCAACTCCTTAGGTAATCCTGCGAGTCATCATTTAATGTAAGTGTCCCACTAAAAATAATCTGTGATAAAATATTTCTAACCTTCACCACAGCAAAGTAAACAGTTAAGACCCTCCCTTGTACAGAAGCTTTTGCTGATAGTTTCCAGTTCCTTATGAAATGCTTTCTCCGTAAGTCGTACTTTCAAGCTGCACATTTTTATATCATGATCCTTGCACTGATAAAACGTACTAAACAACCTCCATCAGTCCTGGAAAAAGTCACTTCTAAGCTTTATTGTTTCGTGCAATGGCTTCTCTTTTTGCATAAATCCCTAAGTAACAGATGATTAAACAACTAAAACTGAGGTACATTCTATTTCCAATTGCCAAACTACCCTCCATTCTCCACAATGACAACATACTCCGCAGTCACTTTGTGTGACCTTAACACACGAAAAGTAGCATTTTAAAATTTAAAACCAGACATAAAGCGGTCACTCTAAAGAAAGCATCTCACTCCTCCTGCACAAAAAATCTGAGCAGTTCTTTCAAGCAGAAATAGAAATGCAGTAAGTCCTTACAAAGGCTTACATAAATAATTGTTTTCATCAACTTGGCATATGCTATATTCTAAGCATCCATGGCAGAGATGACCATAAACAAAAGCAATGACCAGATATTACCAGTATCCAATCTCAAATTTGACCAGATAACGTAAACCCAACAGCATATGTGTTTCATGACATTTTCATGACATCAAGAGAGGTTAAGTGGCCTCCAAATGTGGTGCTGTGAGGTACAAGTATTAATGTTAGTACCAAACCCAGTTTATTATTACAGAAATTATACAATAGAAGGGGTAAAACCATTTGGTAATTATGAGCAATGCTCCAAGGCCCTGCCTAAGAAGAGCAAACACAGAGAGTTAGCCGAGACTTATAAAATCTTTATGAAAATTCCTAGTCCAAATTTCAGGAAAAGCATTTCTCCCCATTAGAACATTCAATTACCTCAAGTACCATCACCATATTTACATCTTTTAGAAAGTAACTGATTTGCTGCCTCAACAATTTTGAATGACAGCTTGACAGACTTCATAGTTACAAAATCACAGAACAGTTGAGATTGGGAGGGACCTCTGAAGCTCATCTTGCCCAATTCCTTTGCTCAGGCAGGGCCACTTCGAGCTAGTTGCCCAGGAATACACCGAGACAGCTTTTGAGTATCTCCAAGGACAGTGACTCCACAACCTCCCTAAGCAGCCTGTGCTAGCGCTCAATTACCCTCACAGCAAAAAAAGTGTCTCCTGACAGACACAACCTCCTGTGTTCCAGTTTGTGCCCATTTGCCTCTGGTCCTGTCACTGGGCACCACTGAAAAGAGCCTGTCTCTTCTTCACATCCTGCTTTCAGGCATTTATATATGTCGATGAGATCCTTCCTGAGCCTTCTCTTCTTTAGGCTGAACAGTCCCAGCTTCTCTTTTGTGTTTGATTTTGGCCAGGAGCAACTTGTTCATCCATGCAGGCCTCCTGTCATTTTTGCCTGACTTTCCATTTGTTGTGATGGATTCCTCTTGAGCTTAGAAGAGGTGATCCTTGCCTATTAACCAGCTTTCTTGGGCCTCTTTTCCCTTCAGCACCTTATCCCATGGCACTCTTCAAAGCAGATCTCTGCAAAGTCCAGTCTCCTCAAGTCCAGGGTTGTGACTTGCTTTTTGCCCTGTTCCTTCCCCTCAGGATGCTGAACTCTACCAACTCATGGTCACTGCAGCCAAGGCTGCCTTTGATCTTCACATCCCCAACAAGCCCCTCCCTGTTGGTGAATATGAGAGACAGTAGAGCACCTCTCCTCATTGGCTCCTCTATCACCTGGAGGAGGATGTTCTCATCAGTGCACTCCAGAAACACTTCTGCTGTGTTTCTTTCAAAATATTAGGAAAAAATGTCTTAAAACACACACGCATTTATGAATACTTTTTTCTTCACTTGACCTCCACAAGACATATCCCAACAATACTTATTCTCCTGCTTTCCTGTACTGCCTTACTATACTGTTCCAGTCCAATTGTTTTACCCTTAGAATACATCAGCCATTACTAATTACCAAGAATTACTCCTGAAAAGACTTTGTGATACTACAGAAAAAGATGTTCCTGTCCTGCAGCATTTAAAAATTAACACATGAAAGACTCCCTGAGTCACTAACATCACTGAGAGAGTGGTGGTGTGTAGGGGGTGTTTCTGTATTTTGTTAAAATATTACTGGGTGCATTTTGCTAGCAAATACAGATTTTTCAAATGCTTGTACTCCTACAAAATAGTAGGTGTAAAAATGTATGACCATCATTTATGAACTGAATTGTAACACTACTACAGATGCAACTGTTAACACATTAAAATGAGCCATGTCAACCACAAAAAAATTAGCAGCTGTACTTCCACAGAACATTCATTAGCAAACAGTCAGGAAATATATTTAGCAATGCATATTAAGACTTTAAGGTGTGAAATACTACAAATGCAAGCTACTTAACTAATTTGCTAAATCTAAATTGGCAATGTTCAGATCACAGTTTTTTGTTGGTGGTTTTTTTTTTTTTTAATGTCAGCCATGTTATCAGGATATATATTTAAAATAGTATCATTAATTTGCCCGTTTCTGAATTATGGCGACGTATTCATTATAATGGTCATTTACTTTGATCTTATTTTAAAACAGCAGTGTTACTCAAAGTAATGACCTGAATTAAAAGCTATACTTGATATACTGGCTCATTTAGTAAGACCAGAGAATGTCTCACCAGAAAATGATTGGTTTCTAGATATATTTTGCAGCTAGAAATTACAGTTGAGAAAAAAGTAATGCAAAAAACCCTAAACAAATGAGCTTTTTAGTCTGAAAAAATAAACTGAATTCAAATATACAAAGCACTAATTAAAAATATCAGCTAAAAGAAAGTGTTGACTATAAGCAAATGTTAACAAAGCTACAGATTATTTTTACAGTTAAAAAAATAAACAAAGCAGCATTATAATCCATTTTATAATTAATTTTAAATACGG
This sequence comes from Pedionomus torquatus, assembly GCA_013398155.1. Classification (NCBI taxonomy): domain Eukaryota; kingdom Metazoa; phylum Chordata; class Aves; order Charadriiformes; family Pedionomidae; genus Pedionomus; species Pedionomus torquatus. The sequence continues at coordinate 90,283 of VZRU01009559.1, read as the reverse complement.
TGGTAGCATTTCTTTCTGAAATTCATTTTCAGAGACAAGGTATTTTATCCACAAAGTCATAAATTCAAAACTCAGATTCAGCCAAAGTAATCCGTTTTCTGTGTGGGGGCAAGGGAAGGACATAGTAACCAAGTCTTGAAACATCTTTTTAATATTTTGTTTTTTCACTTTGACTTGAGTTATCAGCACACTGAGAAGTGTGTTCATTTATATTGCTATTTCACCACTTCACCTCTTTCAGTATTGAAATAGCTAGAAAATAAAGTGTCACATTTGCTTAATGAACTGCAACTCATGCAAGACATTTCAATCTGTTTTTTTTTGTATTAGGGTATGGCTGAATAGAAATGGGATAACTGTCAATATTTTTACTGTCAACTTAAATTTCTCTCCACACACAGAATTCTCCTTTTCCAATGCTTTTTGGATTATCATTAGTAACTATTCCACACCGACTTTTTCTACTAGGGAAAACAAGGCCTTATCACAAAATCTTCCATCTTAGGTGAAGACTGATGCTCAATTTAAATTTTATAAACTCCCCCCCCCAAAACAGTTAAAAAAATAAAAGTAAATCTTCCAATACAAAATTATTTAATTTAGCAGTGGGGTTATTTATCATATCTCTATATTACTTTACATAATGTTCAGCTAAGAATTCCAACAAAAAAGTAAATTACTTCACTTTCAAAAATGAAGTCAGAGGGGATAACCCTGCCTCATAGTTTTAACATCAAGTAAGAAAATTTTGAGTGACTGTGAAAATGCATTTTTCTCTAATTGCATGATTTGCTAATTATTTAGTCCCCTTAGAAGACAAACTTTATGGAAAGAGAAAGTTACATTTTCACCATAGTTTCAGATCAACACGTTGACAAATGATGCGGTTCGTTGCTGTTCAGGGTTTTACTTCATCTGAAAAGACTTATGGTCTCACTGAAATCAAATGATCTTCCATTAATTTTTTAGTCTAGCATTAATTTCTAGCAGTTAGCACAGCCTGCAGGTTTACCTTTTCAATAGCTCACTTGCAATCCTTTGAGGCTTTTTTCTGCTTAAAGTTCTCCCAAACACATCTTGCACGTGATTACCATCTGCTTTCTGCTTGAAAAATTTGTGCACACACTCGTAGGCTGGTAAAACTATGGCAATCCCCTCAAATGCAAACTCCCAGAGGTCAAATCCACATATGAAAATATTTCAGAACAAGCTACATACAATACTTCATTAGAACATCCCATATTACAAAATTCACTGCTTTTAAGTTCCTCAAGACCATTTTCAGGAACAGTTTTCTGCTCGTTAGCCACTTCAGCCTCCAAGTATGCCAGACACTTATCTGACCTTTTGTCTCTTTCATATATACAACAATAAAGTAAAACTCAGGAAAAAACCCACAGATAACTTCCTAATTACTATGATTTCCAGAAAACAATTAGGGAAGACCTAGGTCATTTTTCCTATCAGCCAGATATTGTCAAACCAAAATGTATAAAGAACTGGTTGACTCAAATGTCAAGTTAAACATCAACTGAGATGACTGGAGAAAGGGACTGGTGTTTCATTTTTATTTAAGACAACATACCATTCCTATTACAAAAAAGAGGGAGAACAGTTGGTTGTGAATCATCAACTTAGTAAATTAAATTCTCCCTGTCCCATTATCTTAAAAGTGAATTCTCAAAATAGTCTACCTTACATCTGTTCAAACCTTTCCGGAAGGTAAGGCATCATTAGTAAAGTAGGTATGCATGGCAAATTTTCAACATACTCTCATTGTAGATTTTTGCTTTATCAGACCTGATAACAAACTATATTTTGGGACCACAACTGGTTTATATCGGTTTGCATACTGTGATTAATAAACAACCTACAAGCCACCTCATACCTTTGGCAACTTCTCTTCCAATAGATTTTTGTAAATTTTATTCCTGATATACATGATAAACAGAATTCAACTATTATTTAAACATAAGAATTTTGAATGAATTGATGAAATTATTATGAAGGAAAGACATTCTTAAATTTCTCATGGCGGAGATTATATGGACATTCCTGAGAATAAAAATGAAACACTCCCAGCAAACAGCAGGAACCAGAGACTGAAAACTAGCCTGCTGTTATCAGTCCCATTCAGAACGCAGATCTTGCTGCTAGTGAGCTGTTCAATAAAGGAAATTTTACAAAATGAATACAAGAAAAGGCTTTCAAGGAACTACAAAGTTGGTAACAACCATTAAATTTTAAGTCCAAATAAAGAATTGCCAATCTTACAGGCACTAGAATTAGCCAGTAAAACAATCTCAGACTAATCTGTATTGAATGAATTCAAAGCTCTTGAATAGAAAAGTAACAAAGATGGCAAAAGGCATACAAAATTCCGCAAACCAATGGATACACGAAACAAAATCTTTTGAGAAAAATCTCTCGCAACTGCACAACTAGAGCAGTCGCTCCACCTCCCAAACACTTCACTCATCTTCGGCTTAGCATTCACTTCTGTGTTTTAATTTTCCTGCTACGGTGATCACAAATGCGTTACAGCAGTAATTCTTTATGTAGAGTGTTTCCCAGAATCATGGTAATTTTAAATGTTTGATTTTGTTTCTTTATTTTTTTAGTAGGCTTATGCAAATGTTAGGTCAAGAACTCTTAGAGATGGCAAGCTGGTGTGCAACTGCACATGGAAGTTTTCACAAAAGCTGGGGAAAACATCTTTTTTTGGGAATTTTTCAGAGAAGTAACAAACATCTGTCATCAGAAGTAACGACCACTATTAAGAGTCAATCTTAACATTTAACCATGACCATTACTTAAAAGAATTAACCACAGCAACAGACTTCATTCTCATTAGGCAGAAACACATAAGTACTCTGCTATGGTACACCATTTTTTTCTCTTGCAAGGCACCTAAAGCTCACCATAGACCCTGTCAAGTCATCATACTCTAGGGCTTCAAAAACCTTACTACACAGGTTCCTAAAGTGCACTGATAAATGCAATGTGCGAGTCCTTTCTAGTAAAGCATTACATTAATATTCTCTATAATTTGTTCACCCACATGCCCTGTTCTTGAGCACATTCTTATTTTAATATGTGGTTATGTAGCTTGCTGTAACATAAAAGGTAGAAGAGTACCCTGTACTTAGACTGGACAGTGTTGAAATTCTGAGCAGCAGCACCATTCCAGAAATAAGCCAGCCACTGCCATATTCTAAGCAGAGCCGAAGTAATACAGACTAACATGCAGTTCCAACATCCTTCCTTAATATAGGACATGTATGCCTTTATTGTATTGGCATTGTGAAGATACATACAATACTAAACACACATACTTCCAAACATTTGATCTGTTAAGTTTGAATTCCTATTATTGTACACACTGGACATTATATAACACATATGATGATGAGCAACAAATTCAGAGGTCTTTACATGTGGAAAATGCTGTGGATGTCAAATGATCACACTAATAACACTTGTTTGTTATGGGGAGTTTCCAAAATGAAATTAGCTTCCTGAAGCTGGATCAAGATCCACAAGCATTTCATGGCCATATGTTATGGCACCCCTACAGCACAGGAGAGACATTTTCCTATTTAGCATACCTATACCTATATGAAAGCACTGCTCCCTTTTTGCTTTGAAATCATTAGAATAGCTGTGAAATAAACTGCAAATACTCCATTTATGTTATCTTTCTCTTTGAAGTTCACAATATTGTTTCTCAAGGCATTGATTAAATCAACAAGAAATGCACATTTCCACTGTAATTTCATTCCTTATAGACTTTACCCTCTTAACAGTCACTACTTTTTCATTTTGCAGTAACATTTCTTATTACCTTTCCCACTTTCTATTAAGTAACCTTCTTATTATTTCAGTAACCTTAGGAAAGAAAAAAGAAAACCAAATCTTATTATAAAAGCGACCTGCTGCCCGTGGCTATGTGAGCATCTGTCCTCTAAAGACTTGCTACTGGTCTTCTCTCTCCCTCTCCCACTTTACACACATCTATAATTTCCCCTTACCACACTTGAAAACAGCATTTCAGAAGATGTGGCTGAACCTAGAGGAAACTTTGCTCAGTCACAGCCAGCAGTGTTCATCTCCTGACAGCTTTTTGGCAAAGGGGGGTGGGCAAGCTACCCGGTTTACTCTATTGATGTTATTACTGTTTATCTTGGTGCTTTGTTCTGGCAGCAAATTCACTCCAAGAGCTTTACTTGTGCAGAAATGGAGACACAGAGAACTGCACACAGCTACACACATCATCCCAGAGCAGCCCCTCATTGGAATGCAGCACAGTTTGCAATTCTATAGGGAGAGCCGCTACAGTGGGGCTTTGTACAATTTGGAAATATTTCCCTTCTAATCAGTAATGCTTTGGAGCTTCTCACATATTTTAATATTAGATAGGTGATATCACACCCCATGAGGGAGACTTTACCATTTTGGCACTCTCTGAAGTAAAACTTAATCAAAATATGTTACAAGAGCAGCAGCCTGCTAGTCACTTTCCTAATGCTGTTTTTATTCCTCTTTTTATTGCACTCTTACTCTGAATGATTTATTCAAGCATTTCACAAAACCTCATGTGAGCTGGAGCTCAGGCAGGGAGTGGAATAAACATATAGAAAGTAAAACAGAGGGCAGTAATGCAAAACAAGAATTTGAGGTAGGAAGGTAGCAAGTAATAAATAATGAACAGAAGTATTTTGTTTTTCATAAATCAGAGACAACCATCTGATGCTCTGTTTTACACAGCTAAAAATGAATTATGTCTCCAATAAAGCAGATTCTTCACAATACAAAGATGTGCAGATGAGCAGTACGCCCATTTGGCTGAGTAGATGATGTTACACGTATTTGTGGTCTAAAGTAATGGCAATACAGGATCACATATACATACGTATGTAAAAGTATCTTAGAAACATCCAATAAGACTATACTTATAGAACATATCTACATAAATGACTGAGTTTATCATGTTCTAAAATGATTTACAAAGGTGAAGGCGCCAGGGAAACTTTATCGCGCCCTTCCAGTACCTAAAGGGGGCCTACAGGACACAAAGGCAGGAACTCTATCAGAGAGTGGAGTGATAGGACAAAGGGTAATGGTTTTAAACTGAAAGAGAGTAAATTTAGATTAGATATCCGAAAGAAATTCTTTCCTGTGAGGGTGGTGAGGCACTGGAACAGGTTGCTCAGAGAAGCTGTGGATGCCCCATCCCTGGAGGTGTTAACAGCAGAAACTGTAGCAGCTGCCAATCAGAACTCATTAAAATGACAAATAAATTTTTAACTGAAGAAATACAACTCTGTTCCGCATATTTTATTTTTAATTTGATCCTAGAAACTCAGGATGGTTTAGTTCAATTTCAGAAGCCAGTGAGTCCACCTAATGAAAAGGTAACTCGATCACAACATACAAGCACCTCACCTCAGCACAGCAACATACTCATGACACATCTGGCATGTCCTGTTGAACTGATTTTTTTTCCGTATTGTTTTATTTATTGTATACTCAGTTTCAGAGTTATGATTAATAGATTTAAGTTTGTACATTAAGATTTAAAGTTTTATGTTTTCAACAAAGTTGAGGATGTCCCACAGATTACAAAAAGCATTTCTAAGTTCCAACACTATTTTTAAACCTCAATACAATGGACTCTGACAGAGTCAAAATAAGCTGGAATCAAACTCAGTACAAACAGTCAGGCTGATGAATCAGACAAAATAATTCCTTGTTGTTGCTGTTGTGAGAGCTTTGAAGTTTTTTATAATCTTACTAGAAGAATATAAAGCTTTACATGTGGAGTAGTTATATTAATCTGAGGAAAAACTAAGGAAAACAATATACATTAGGATCACAATAGCTGCACTGTGAAGTAATGTAAGAGCAGCTGCTCTCTATTTTGTTTGTAGGAAAAAAACTTTTCAGAGTCAGTACAAACCTTATTTTAACAACCTTAGTAAGGAAGAACAGCCTGAATGCTTTGTGAAATTTAGCTCTTATGTTGTAAAATATAAAATTAGCCACACAGCTTTCAAGTTTAAGTAACAATCTAAATGTTTTAAAGGAGTTTGATCCAAAACATCACCCTCTTTTCCTCTGTGCTGTTAATCAGTTCACTAATTATAGTTATACTAACCTCTGATGTACTACTGTCAGGTCTGATTGATGCCAATAGCTCCCTTAATCAGATCTGACAACTTTCAGCAAGTGCCTGTCTCTTGAGACACTGCATCCAGCCTGCTTGTTTTCAAATCTTCCCACTGTTTTGCATTTTCTTCTCTCCCAGCCCCTTCTTCATATAGAACAGAGACACAGTAGAATAACAACAAAACATGAGTGTAGAGTGTATTTGTGCATGTTTTTAAACAGCATTTTAGCAAAATTTGGGCGAAAGTTGATTGTTTACTGGATAAGAATTTACAAGGAAAAAAATGAACATTTTTTTGGGGAACAGACTGACAGTTTTAAGAAATACAATATTGTTGCTAGGTTGGTGAGGGTTTTATTTGTTGGGTTTCTTTTTTCTTTTTTTCCTCTCAAAGCTGCAAGGAAAAGAGTTTCAAAGTCATTCCTTCTCTGTTCTACAGGGAAACTTTAGGCTTGAGTTGACAACTTTAGGAGACAAAGATAAAAAGACTACCTCTGCTAACAGTTTTCCCAGCATCTATACACTGGCACACTTTTAAAGCTCTCGCAATGTCCTGCGTAAGTCATTAACTGTAAATATGAACAACTTTTGTTTGCATAATTATAACCATTTATTTATTTGGTTTTTTTTTTTTTCAAGATTAGCCAGAGTAAGGGGGGAGAGAAACTGTGCTCCTTTTCCTGGTACTTGAAAAAAATCACTGATGAAATACCTATTCTCTGCATCACAGATAATCTTTCCTCTGAAGGCGAGGAAAGAAGTTCTTCAAGGAGCACTTGTTCTCAATCGGTTTTTCCTGTTCTGCCCCTGTAAAGCATTACACCACAATGTGGATTTACCCAATATTACGTGAAAAAAGACCTGACTGCACCAGTGACATTTTGTTCCAAACATCCTTTTAAAAATCCCTTTAACTGAACAGTTTTATTTTCTTTCACAGATTGTATTCAAGAGGAAGCAAAGTCACAGGGTTTGGGTTTTTTTTTTTTTCAAACCTTTTTTTTTTCCCTTGAGAATCAATGCAAATCACTGACTCAGAGGCATATTAAGTGTGAGATGAAGAAGGGTTTCTTGGTTCGGATGAGATGCTGATGTTAAACAGAAATTGCATTAAAAGCCAATTTTCTGACACCTGTTCACAAAATGACAACCCAAACACCAATTCATCTGCTTTCATGCAAATGCGACTTCATGAAATTTGCTTTCAAGTCTACACTCCAGAGAGAATTATGTATGCAAGTGTTAATGATAACCAGTGTTGAAGGTGACTGCAACAGACCTACACTATGATTGTCAAATTTATATTCTCCAGTTATATTAACTAAAAAGTAGCACACTCTTGGGATTTCAGCAGCGTCCTTTAAGCACTCAGAGGGAACACCAACAGTTTGCCGGTGTAATGAAAAGATCAAATCAAACCAACTTCTACAGGAATCTATCCACCTCAATACTATTGCACATTCTCATGAATGATCCTAACGATAGACCAAAGAATATATTCCCTAACATTTCAATTGACATGCTGCATGCAGCTGTAAAGGCATTGAAGGATGGAGTAAGAATTTAAAAATTCCTTTCGTTAAAGAACAGATGCATCAATGGATGACAGTCAGCAACACGATTTCAAGATTCTACATCTAGGATGAGATTCAACTTGTCTATCTTACCTGCTGGTTTAGAAATTCACCACCTAAACTAGCTGTCTAGATTTCCTCTAGCTGGTTCCTTTCATCTCTCTTAGAACAAATCAGCTTTAGAAGTCTTTTTTTTTTCTGTAGAGTTCTCCCTACAAGCCTGTGTAACCAGTTGAGACAAGTTGCCTAACTTCTACACAGCTAAAGCCAAAATTAATCTGACCCTTAGGAATAATTGTCTCAACAAATATAGGATGTAAAACAACTGGCAAGACAGTAGCTGGAGAGGGAGAAGAGGAAGAGCAGATCAGTCTGCACATGTACCAAAAATGCTATGCTGTTTCAAAAAATGAAACCTTGGAACAGAAACACTGTTATTTGGACAGGCTAAATAAACCTTCCACTCAGCTCAGCAGCAGTATGACCTTGGGGCAATACATTATGTTTTGGGCAACTTAAATCAAGAAGTGCAAACCAACTGAGAGCCCAGAAGTGAAAAATAAGAATGACTAAACATAAATGAAGCGTGACCTTTATGAAAAGTTTAAATGAATTGATGCTTAGCCTAAATAAATGTGACTGAATAGAGATAACTGTAACTACAAGAGCCTTCAAAAAGCAAACAGCAGTGGATTGGGAAGAAAGGCATTTAGATAAGGAAAGTGGTAATAAAATGCGAGTAGGATTTATGTTGAAAATAGATTTCTGTTAGAAATAATAATAATAAAAAAATCTTCCAAGAGGAAGAGAGAGAACCCCTGAAGCAAATTCCCCAGGAAGTTTAGGAAAGCTCCACAATCAGGGTATTGTAAAAACAAATTAGACCAATATTGATCAATAGTGGAATATATGTATTAAATCTGGTTTTGCAGAAGGACAAATTAGATCAATCCTCATACTATTTTGTACAGTTTTAAGATCAGCTTAGTGCACAAAAATGCACTTAATGTTGCATTCACACCAAGGTAAACGTTCTCAAAACTTCAATTAAAAAACATCTTTCAAATTTCAATTCTAAGTAGATAT
>VZRU01009559.1:42944-81437 GCA_013398155.1 Pedionomus torquatus | reverse complement strand
TTTCAATTCTAAATAGATATAGATAACATATATACTAAATATTCTAATTATATACTTCATTAATAATTTAATATTACTATACACTCTGCTACTACTGTAAGTTATAAAATATACTACTATACATTTTATGCTATTTTTAATTATTATTTTTATTATTACAGTAACATTTTATTATTATAAATAATAAATACTTTAATTATTATATTATTTATACTAGTATTATATACACACTAATTCTATTGTAGATTCTATTTCAATACAGTTATTGCATGTCTGCATATAAAGTGAGTCTTCAGTTATCAAAGATTCTTAAAAAAATGTAATTTATATTATAAAAGCACTTATATTAAAAAGTAGTGTAGAAAAAGGTGTACTATTAAATCTGTCAAATTTAGCAAGATTATCTGTAAGTATTAATTTGAAGTATAGTGTGGGCTTTTCCCCCACAAGTAGTCACAATAAACGCTAAACAACCTAAAATATTCAGTAACATGTAAAATGACAACTTACAGAATATGAATTCTGAATTGATATGATGCTATTTTGTAATTTACTTGCATTTACAAATGACCAGAAGCAGTTAAATTTGAAAAAGAGCCAAAAGAGGCAAACATCCCCTAAGCAACCTGTCCTCAACTCTACTCAAATAAGCTATCTTTTTTGCAAAGGAATATTCACTCAGCAGGCACAGCTGTTATTCTGCAATTTTTACATCTAAATCAAAGATAATTGGACTTCTGAGTACCTTTAAATTGTACTCTGGGAGAAGGGTCTAACTTAATGCATCATTTGCATTAACTATAAAAGACTGCTTTTTTATCCTGTAAAATTTACTGTGCTTAAAAAAGTATTTGGGAGAGCAAAACAGTTGCTCAGTAATTTTATAGACACGTGGATTCCTTTTGCACAGAACCTTTTCAGCTATAAAAGACCATTAAAACCAACAAAAGTAAATCATTCTTCCAAGTTCTTCATAGTTAAAATATTCCTGATAATAGAAACTTGAATATTATATTCCTACAAGTTTTACTGAAGATTACATCCTCAGATGTAAAAAGCCTCAGACACAAAACACTATAATAATATTTTATTTGGTGTTTTTAATAAATTCATTATTATTCATATAAAGATGAGCAATTAGTTCATACCATGAAGTACTTCAATTTCAGATTCTTTGCTATTAAGAACTTCAATAGAGGCAGTCTTTACTGTTACTTATTGAGATTCATTATACTTCAGGATTTAGCATTCAGACAATATTTTAAGGACTTTTAGACTTAATTTTACATATGAAAACATGAAAAGCATACTGCTTGTTAGTCTTCCATTACTGGAAAAGAAAATCTGAAATTTGTTTGACAAAATGTCATCTTCGGTCACTATATGGGAACACTGTAACAGGTAAAATGGTGTCTAAAATGGTTCCTTGCTCATCTTTTATTGATACACGCAGTAAATATCACATAGACAACTCCATCAAAACAGACTGATCTCGATTTTCACAGAATCACAGAATGCATAAGGTTGGAAGCTGCCTTTGGAAATCTTCCTGTCCAATCCATTGCTCAAAACAGAGCCATCTAGAAGAGTCTGCTCAAGACCACAGCCAACTGGGTTTTGAGTATCTCCAAGGTGAAGATTCCACAACTTCTCTAGACAAACTTCTAGTGCCTGACCACCCTTCACAGGAAAAAAAGAATAATCATAAAATCTTGTGTTTATAGAGCATTTCCCGTATTGCAGTTTGTGCCAATTGTGTCTTGTCCTCTCATTGGTCACTGCTAAGGTTTGGCTCAGTCTTCTTTACACACTAATACACAACATACACACCTCGGTCACATCTATCTGAACCTTCTCCTACCCGGGATGAATGACCACAGCTCCCTTTGCATCTCCTCATGTTTTAGATGTTCCTATTGTGTAACCACCTTCATGGCTCTTTGCCAGACTTGCTCTAGTATGTTCTCCCTGTTCCTCCCATAATGGGAAGCCCAGAACTGGACCCAGCACTCCAGATGCGTTTCACCAGGGCTTAGAAGACAGGAAGGATCAATGCCTTTGAGCTGCTTGCAACACTCTTCTGAATGCAGTCCAGACTGAAGCGAACATTGCTGGCTCACGTTCAATTTGTTGCCCACCAGAACATCTGTATGTTTTCTGGGAAGCTGCTTTCCCAGCTAATGGGCCCCCAGCCTGGACTGGTGCATAGGACTATTCCCCCACTCCTATGCAGGACATAGCATTTAACTCTGAAACTTAATGAGATCTCTGTTGGCCCATTTTATCAGCCTGCCAGGGTCCTTCTGAATGAATGTACAACCATCTGATCTGCCAACCATTCCTCCCAGTGTTGTACCATCTGCAAAAGTGCTGAGGGTGCACTCTGTCTACTGACAGAGGATCACCACGACCTTTCAAAGGTAATTGAAAATGACCTCACGATGACTCTGACCAGCTCCCTCAGGACTTCTGGGCAAAACTCATCAGATTGCATTGACTTGGATTATGATCAGTTTGTTTGTTTGCGTGTTCCCTAATCTGACTTTCTTTCACCAGGCACTATTCTCCTTCTCTGGACTTTCCCATTTGCCTCAGGAGCCTGGGATTGCTGAAAGCCAGTCCTAACAAAAAAGGCTGAAGCAAACAAGGCATTTAGTACCTCAGTCTTTTGCAAATATTTTGTCATCAGCTCCCCTACCCCATTTAGCAGTGGTTCTCCCCAGTCTTCCTGTTGCAATCCACTCATGGAAGCCTTTCTTGTTGCCCTTCAGATGCATTCCTGGGCTTTGGCTTACTGTCCCTTCATGCTCAAACAACAACTACAATCCTTCTAGATCACCTGCTCCGGCAACCCCCTCTTGCACGTTTGTCACTCTCATTTGACTTCCTGCTTATCAAGATGAATGACCCTTGAGCTTGGAGGCATCAGCTAGGAATACCAAATTCACAGGAGCCCAAGAGACTCCTAGAGTCTGAAAGCCTTTGAGTTTTCCATCCAGATTAAAAAATACCTAAGTAGCTTATTGAACTCATTAGCATCATATCCTCATTAAGTGATTTATAAAGGAGTGTGGAAAATACCGCAGTAACCTGCTTTTTGAGCCCTTTTCAACAGCACACCATTTGGTTAATAACCCTACAGATAATAACCACCCTTACACACGATACGCTTTCTGAAGCACGTTAAGTGAACACTCTTACTTCTGCATAAAAGCTTACAACTCCAGAATTGTGCTGCATGACAAATACATTAAGCTAACTGAACTTACTACAGCTAGAATACTAGGTCTACAATACTTGCATACTAGCACACAACTGAATTAAAAGACCCCGAAGCTTCCTACTATATTGGGAACTCACTTCTCTCCCTTCCTTGCCCCAATACCAAGGTCACCAAGTCGATGTAACATTTGTCTGTTTTGAGATGTGGGAATAGAACTTAGCAAGCATGCAACTAAATAAGATGGTCTGTGTAAAACACTGTAAAGCAAGCTCAAGTGGAAGGAGCAGCAAAGAAATCTTGTGCTTAGCACTACGCCTTTGACATGAAGCAAAATTTGGTTTTGACACCCCAGTCCAAAGTATTTTCTTAAATTATAATATACTCTTAAAACCAGCACAAACCAAAACTGATTTCTGTGAAGACCCAAGAAATAGGCTTAATCCACAACCAAATCTTATGTAAGTTAACCACTTAGCACTGGGGAAACTAAATAGTACAGCTAACAAGCTAACATATCAGAGTTTTACACAAACCGATATATATCTTTCTATGCTCAGCATCCACAAGACTGATTGATATAAACATCTATGTAAATATCTCCCACTCGAGGGACGTAAAAGGGAAAGAAAGTTCAAAGGCAGCTGCCCCATAAGAGCTTCAGCACTCTTGCAGAAGTGGGAGGGCAATTTAGTAGCTTTCCCTCTTAACATAACTTAAATTCGTATGCTATTCTACTTCGAGAACAACTTTGGCATCATTATTATCTGTTGTATTGAAGTAACAGATGCAATAATCTAAGAGCAATGTTTTACGTATACAAATTTAAAAAGTGTTTATTGATACTATTTTTTTAATCCTAAAGCAATACTTTTGACATCTTACTTCATATTCACTTCTACCACAATGAAGTGAGATGAATCTTTGCAAAAAAATGATTTTTACCTCTATAAAAATATACACAGTAAACAAATTTTATCATCGTAAGTCACATACATTTTCAGTCTAATTGGATTTTAAATAGTGAATGGGCAGAATATTCTCAATAAACCTCTTTTATAGACACTAAAGAGTGATTTCAATTTTTTTTAGCAAGCAGTTCTTAAAATACTTTGAAGAACATATTCGCAATTAATTTCTTAATAAGAATAAGAAGCAAAATTAATTTAAGATATTCATTGGAATGTTTTTAAACCGGATCTTCCCATTTTCAGTAAGTAACTTATCTATTTCTCTTGTATGTCTGAAATTTCCACTTGAAAACTGAAGAAATCTACTTGATTCACCTGCAGGTGACACTGTTGGTCTAAGCCATACAACCAAAGAGCAATAGCAGTCCTCTCAGCAGATTCAGCTCAGTCTGGATCAATGGTGTATCCAAAACACAATTATTTTTCTTATATTTGTACACTAGTATTTTTAAAGTTCCACTATAATATCAAACCTCTGCAGAGACAGTGATTAATGCAAGTGCTTCAAGTACAGATATATTAAAACTGAGTTTATATATATATATATAAAGCTTAAAGGAAATGAAAAAATGTGTGCACTGGAGAGGAAAAGAAAAGAGTATATACTTTTAGCAAGGGCTCTTCATCCAAATTGAATATTTGTGTATTTTCATTTAAGTGCTTAAGTACAATACCAAAGAGTTATATAAATTAATTAAAAAAAAAAAACAAAACAAAACAAAAAAACCCCAAAAACAACCCAACAAAGAAAGGGGAAAAGAAAAAGTAAAAACGCTCAAAACTTTGCTTTCAGAAAGGTTTAGAAAAATTTACAGGAAATGGAGCTAAGTTAGGCATGAACGTAATTAATTCCAGTAAAAGGGAACACAAAACCAAGAATGCAATTACGAAAAACACCCTTACATCCTTACACATCTTGTGTAGTTAAAGTATTGAGCACATAGAGCATTTTTTTTCCCTGTTGTTCAAAATTACTGTAATTTTATCTGGCATCATTTCAACAACATTTTACTGCTAAAACAAAAATTAACTCCCACCTTCCAACCCAATCTAACTAGAGATTTTAGCCAAGTGAGTCATACACCAAAGAATGCCAGTCAATTACACACTTTATCAGAGTATGTGGCATTTGATTATTAAACAAAAGTAGGTTACTCAAAGGCTGTACCAAGACTCTACACATTATGTAATAACAGCAAGCAAGTAGGCATGTTGTATAATAAACCACTATATCTGTCTATTTGAAAAATAAATTATTTCAAATAAAATGTAAATGAATGTTTTAGAGCAGTGATTCTAATTCCTGAAGCATGGAAGCCTGATTTTAGTAAATCAAATTGGATTCTATCATAAATTTAGAAATTAATTTAGGTCACTGGCAGCACCTCCAGTTCCTTGTAAAGAATTATTATTTTTTATTCAAACTGCTACTGCTTGATCATATGCAAGTACCTTTTCCTCCCTAGCAAAAAACTTAGCTGTCAGAGACACATATATTAATGGGTGAGCAGTAAATCAGAAGGTCTTCCAACAATCCCACTAGGGTATTGGAAGCCTGATGCCGAAAAAAAAAAAAAAAAGGAAGTACAATGTTGAATGCACAGATCAGTAACATCAGCTCAGAAAGCAATGTAGTTGTCCCAGGAACAGAAACACCAGAAAGAATACAACTGAACTAAGCAGCAAACTTATTAACTGAACCCACCAACAGGTTATCCAGAAACCACTTATACAAGCAAAGTTTAATTTGTTTCTTAATCATTTTCCTCATCAGAGACAACCATCAGAGTCCCAAATGGAAAGTCACAGAGCATACTGCCTTTATTTCTGAAGAATTAAGAAAAGAATTCAAAAGAACTAAAAGAATTAAAGAACTAAAAGAATTAAAGAATTCAAAGAACTAACATTACAGGCCCCAAACTGCCTCCCTGTTGTTTAACATCAGTTTTTTTCACCTGCTTTTCTATTTCCCCCAGTTGGTATAAGGAAGAAGGAAAACTGTGGGAAAGCCATACACTTCATAAAAACATCACCCATGGAAAAACTCCTTCTTTGCTTTTAAAGGGTCAAGCAATAGCACTCTAATGCTAACGAATTGAAAACTTGTTTCTGAGGCACAGTACTACAGAAATACTCCCAGTCTGGAATGAAAGGGCTCCAGATTCAGATTCCATTCAATGCTGGTTCACCTAATCCAGATTATGTCTTCATCTCCCTTTTGTTACTCTCTCTTTTGCATCTCTGAAGAGGATATTCTTAGAAAAATGACTAGGTTGTTTTTTTTTTTTTTCCTTCTGCTCACCTATCAAAATACTTTAGAGATTCCACATTCTCTCTCCAAAACCATGGAAAATGAATTCAGCCCAGTCAAGGACCTCGATGCTACTCTTCACCAGACTGCTATCAACCGGAGTCTACACTACTTACTGGTGAAGAGATTAACAAGAACAGAACCTTAATTAAGAGCATTTCAAATATTTAGACACAGTACAGTACATGTTTGCATGTCTAAAAAGACACACCCCTTCTGATTTTATTGTAATAGTCTTACTTTCAGAACTTGACTAATTATGAAATACACAACATTTACAGAAAAAAAGTAATACTGAAAGACATGTAACTCCCATCAAGTCTCACTGTTTCAAAGAGATGCTGGAGACTGGGGGATTTTAAACATCATTTGTCCTGAAGATAGCATTAACTATGAAGGAAGGAGCAAGATTTTGTTTTTCAGACTGTGAAGACTTCTGAAACAAAGTAAATCCACACAGAAATGACAGTGTGAAATAGAAATGACTTTGGGATACGGAAATCCCACTATACAAAAAGATATATATATTATTTTTTTTTGCTTTTAGCAAGCATTTCTGTTTAAATATCTTGCTATGTTCCTCTCATTTGAAAGGAAGAGTCTCATTTTAAACAGTGCATAACTTTGAAAATTCAGAAGAAAGGAAATTGTCTTTTGGCGAGGTTGTACTACTGAGAAATATTCTAGAAGTTTTCTCCAAAAGAGAGAGACAAGTTCCTTCCTCTTCATTGTATTAGAATTTGATGTCTTCTTGCTAAATTTTCTCTTTCAGTCTAAATGCTGATGGACAAAAGAATATTCTGCTCCTGAAGACATGGGTGTGCATAGAATTCAGCGCTACTTTTCATTCTAGACATACCAAAAAAGGGAATATTAACCAGGCTCAACTCTTCTCTTGAAATGAAGAACTTGAAAAGTGTAGGGCTTTTCTTTATCTGTGAATTTTATAATCTCTGGATCACTTCTGATGGCCACTTCATGACAGCTTATCTCCTCATGCCAAAAGAAACTAGTAGATTTTATTGCATCTAATATGTCCAAAGTTTCCAGAGCAAAGAACCACTCTACTCCTGGACGAAAACAGACTGGTGCCTAAAGTCAGCAATAATACAGTTTTTTTCAACAACTCCAAGTAAAAGGCCAGTGGCATGTAACTGGAAATGAAAGGCACTAAAGAAGACTAGTACCAGAGTAAGTGCCTACTGGGAGCACAGACAAGATATACTGGAGAAGGAGAAAGAGATTGGACAGGGATGAAGCACCAAGAGACAGGAAAATACAATAGTATTAACTCGCTTCCAAAGCATTTTAGATTGCAAAATCTATGTAACTTTTTAACATAAGCACTTCATATAGGCTTCACAAAACGCTCTGGTATGAGTGGGATAACAATTGTCAATGTCAATCTAAAGAAGGGGGAAAAAAAGTGTTCTCCTGCAATTTATTTCTGTTTAAATGCAGTACAATATGACAGCCTCAGAATTGTTATTAAGGAAGAAGAGCTGTTAATATACTCTGACTTAAAATAAATTCATAATTCTTAATCATCATATTGAAACATATTTATATGAGTATGGTGACATGCATGGTAAGATGACATTACGCATGTGGTAAATTACTATATATGCACATTCAGCTTTTAAAAGTGGGCTTTATATATGCACGAAATGTAAAGCACATAAAGCACAGAATATCGTAGCATCTAATTAACAAGGCTTTTGTATTTATATTTCCTTAGGAGAAGAAAAGTAGCAGGAATCAAGTTCACTATTTGCACCTAGAAGCATCTCTGTACCTTATTAAAGTGCAGGAAATGAGAAATAGCATATCAGTAAAAGAAAGCTGTAGATGAAGCATAAGGCACCTCAAGTTTACAGCCCTCTTTTGCTTCAAATAGTTTCAGACTTGATTAGTTTTATATTGCAGATAAGAACTTAAGAAAAAAGCATTATTCCATTTTATTAGTATCAGATTCCAACAGGGAATAAAGCCTTCGTGACTTAATATCAGAGTCTATCAGCTGACAGAATCTATCAGAGTGATCATCCATATTACTCAAAGGTCCTGATGCCATTTGTCATTCTCAGAACTACTTGCCCTATTCAGCTCTGATGCTTTTGTGGTCTCTGCTTCACTTCTCACTTCTGCCAAGCCATCACAAGTACAATTAATCAGCTAATCTTCAAGATGTCAAAATACATTCAGTCCTTCAGGCTATTTCCTCTCCTCAAGAAAAGCATTCTGTTCAGCAATCAGACAAATGTATTTGCCAATGCAAATGTAGCTTACACAAATTCTCTTTTCATTTCAAACACTAGTGCTTTCAAAAACACTATTAGTACTGTTGTATTACCCACGTTATTCAATAAGAATTGCCCTTTTGTTCTAAATACTCTGATTTCCAGTATAAACAGCTAGCTAAAGTTACAAAGAAAAATAACCAGCTAATAAAATTTGCAGTAAGCTAGCAGACATTTCTCTTGGATTTAAAATACCAAAAGTAAAACTTCAATAAAAGCAACAACATTAAAAGAAATTCCAAAACTCAACCTAGCTGCGGTGGGTTGACCTTTGTGGCTGACAGATACCCACCCAGTCACTCTCTTGCTTCCCCTCCTCAACTAGTCACTGGGAAAAGATAAAGTGGGAAAGCTCATGGACTGAGATAAAAACTGGGAGGTCATTTACCAATTGCTGTCATAGGCAAAACAGACTTGACCTGGGGAAAATTAATTTGATTTACTGCACAATAAAAATAGAGTGCAACAGTGAGAAAACAAAGATAAAACCTAAAAAACCTTTCCTCCTAGTCCCCCTTCTTCCCAGGCTCAACTTCACTGCTTTGTTGCCAACACCTTTATTTCCCATGGGATGGGGAACATGGACTACCGTCAGTCCATAACCCTTTGTCTCTGCTGTTCCTCCCTCACACTTTTCCCCTGCTCCAGTGTGGGGTCTCCTTCCACAGGGCAGTCCTTCACAAACTGCTCCAACATGGGTCCTTTCCATGGGCTGCAGTTCTGTTCTTGCCAGGACAAACCTGATCCAGTGGGTCCCCTGCCACAGTTCCTGCCAGGAGCCTGCTCTTGCACGGGCTCCCCATGGGCCACAGTTTCCTTTAGGGTACCATCCATCTGCTATGGTGTCAGGTCCTCCAAGGGCTGCAGTGCAGATACCTGCTCCACCATGGCCTCTTCCACACGTTGCTCCTTCCCATGGACCAACTCCTCCCATCTTTCTGCTCGGACCTTTGTCTACTGGGCTGTTTCTCAAACTTTTTTCCTTACTCCTCTCTCTCTCTCAACTTCTTCACCATGTTTTTACCCTGTCCTAACTATGCTTTTACAGAATTGCCATCAGCTTGGATGAAGGGCTAAGCCATGCCCTCTGGCGGGTCCGCTGATACTGGCTGGAAACTGCTGTGTCCAGCACCTGCAGCTCTGTGCCACCATGCACCTGGCCACAGACACCCCAAAAACAAGCATAATATATTTATAAGGTGATGAAAAGACACTCAGGTATTGGCAGTTTTTTTTCCATAATTGAGATCTTAGAAATCATTCACATTTTTAAGCTGCTCAACATGTTCAGCAGTTGGCATTTCTCAAATTTAAAGTGTTGAAGGATGGTTTCTTAGAAAAATGTTAAGATAGTTTTGACATAAACTATGAGCAACATTAAGAATCAACTCTGAAAAGCAATGTGATTTTAGCTTACATGGGTTAACGAGCAGAGAACAAATGTGACAGCTAGCTGCCTGTGTTCTAACAATGAAAGCCAGGTTTAGCAGGACTTTCTTCACCACCACTAACACCCCCTATCTCTTTTTTATATTTATTTTTTAAACTGAGCTGCATGGATAAAAAGTCTAATCTTTCCCTTCATGCCTCTGCATATTTCATTGATGTAGGGCACTACAGCAAACAAATTTAAGCTTTGAATTTGATTTATTTGAACATCTGAGAACTTTTCAGAGCTGTGAAATTACAAAAGTTTATGAAGAAGGCAGTGCAAAAAACCCCATAAGAACAGGTGAATGTTGCTCTAGGTTTCCCAATTCTTATCTGCATTAAGGAGAAACTGAGAAGCACTTTAGGTTGAAAGCAGATCAAGGTCAGATACTCAGTTTGCTTCTGATATCCCATTCCTTAATTGGACATGCAATTAATTTTTATCAATTTTTTATCAAATCCACAATGGAAAAAAGACAGAGGTATTTGGAGGCCTGCAGAAACCTGGACATTTTAGAAATGTTTCTGTGAAAGCTGGCAGGCTCACGTTGACAGGCACATCCTTGCACTTCAGTAAATGTATACATCTCTTTTTCTGTACTTGAAGTAATTTAGTACTACGTAAACGCTACAGAAAGTCCAATAATATATTTTAAATGAATAGCCTTGATATCTGTAAAGTCAGTTCCAAGATCAGCAAGTTATGCAAATGGAAATACTGTCCTCTATTAAAAAAACCATAAATCTATATTCCAAGAGATACTAAAAAAAAAGTATTCAGTAGTTTGGAAGTGGCAGAATCAGGACTATTCACACAACAATAGTTTGATTCATTTTCCCCTAATATTTATTTGAAAGACAATAAATTTCCTCCTTCTGCTCTCTGAATCCCTTTAACTCCAAGAATATGAGAAGGAAGGAACAGAGATATATAGAGGTTTATAGGTTGGGGAAATTAGCCTGCATTGAAAATTTGACCAGATTTGTTTTCAACCGCTACATAATTTTAGTAACACAGGAAGCACTGATAATCTGGCCTTAACACCAATACATATCTGTAGTGAATAAGGCTGATTACAGGCTGGCAGCTTTCAAGGCAAAGCAAGAGACACGGGACCAATAAAAGGAGTTTGGCTTGTATCTGCAGGTCTGAAGCACAAAATAAAGCAAAAACATGACTGAAAATGTATTTAAACTTCAAACTGTGAGTCTCACTTATATGCACTCATTTAAATTAAGATGCTACTGTACAAAACATTAAAGAGAAATTATCTCCTACATGGTTTTTGATGCCCACTACCTTTAAAAGTTATTAATTTTTATGGCCAGAAGGCATTTCAGCAGCTCCCTCGAGGCTACCACTGTTTTGTGCAAGTTAAGGCATCGAGCTAATCATCAGCTTAAAATACACCGTGCCCAGTGCAGGGCAGTGAATTCCGACCCAATTACATTATAAATCTAATACTGCTCCAATCCCAGTTGTATTCTCCAAACTTTCAGAAGACAACTATATATTTATTGCAAACACAAGGTCAAAGATAATGGATCTGAAAGCTCACAAGTTGATTGTGAAGCTGTATCATTTAGAAAATGATAAACTGTGTGAACCAAAGACTGAGTAGCTAGCTATATATACATCCACTCAAAAAATTCCATAAGGACCATCACCCAAAGAATCCATTGTCTTCTAACAAACACTTCATATGATCTTGAATGCTATCCAACAAAAATCTCAACTGTAGGGAAACAAACTTCCTTAGATTATTTCTAATGAGGAAAAGAAAGGGAAAACTTAATGTATCTTTATTTTGACTACAAAAACGATTTAAAAATGTAAGATAAACTCTCTACAAGAACGAGTACAATAGCTAGAGTTATTTACTTGTGTAACAATTTTTTTTTCTCCTGTTCCCAGGTTCAGTGAAGCACTTATTTAGGAACAAATTATTTGGTAATGGATCTACTCAGTCTGAAACATTAAATGACAAGTCTAATACTTACACCGACTCCTTTTCACAAAAACACGAAGGGAAATTGTGTCTTACAACTTCAACACACATCCTACATCTTATACTCAGAAGCTGTGGCTTTCACTGCACATGATGTGGGAAGCAGGTTGAAAGACTGACTGAAGAGTCACAAAAACTTATTTCAATTTTTCTTTTTAAGCTAATCTCAGTATTGGTAAAATTAGAAATAACTTTTTTTAGAAGCTTGACATCTAAAGGACATGTCAGAACCACAATCCTGTTAATGAATATTCAAAGTAGAATATGGAGCAACGGGGAAGTAAACTCATTAATGCATAATACCAGAAAAGTACGAAGCAGCAAGAGACACGTCTGCCTTCTGGATGAATATAAATGACAGCATGGAAAGCACAGTGAAAGCTATTTCTCAAAAATTGTGCTGCAAAACATTTTAATGGGAATATCTTTTAAAAACATTTAAAAGAGCTTATTCCATCATAGAAGGAATGAAAATTTCCATTACTTATTACTTTTTTTTGGGGGGTAGCATTTTCATCTTTTCAAAGTATTTGTAGAAAAGGTGAGCACCACTGTATATTTAGGGTGGATTCCTGAGAAGCCAGACAGTTAGCAATTTGTCAGATAATGCCATTTTTCCTCATCAGAACAAGCATAACAGATGCATGTAATGAACTTACAAAACACATATATTTAAATACACAGTCAAAGTATGAAGGATGGAAAGAAAAAATCAGGATTGTCACTGAAGTGCTACTTCTAACTAATACCTGACAATCACCTTATTTTTACATCTTTCATTGTGACTGATTTGAGTCACCTGAGAATGAAAATGAAGATGGTGAAAATGTAACCGCTCAGAAAAGAGGCAGAAGATGACTGTCACGGAAGATTTATATCAGACCTTCTGTTTCTAGAAGAATCAGCTGAGATCTTTTGAAAGTGGTCCAACCTGAAATGCCTGCACCTACTTCAGCTGATGATCCCACTCCTGCCTTTTATCCCCCACACTATGTATAACATTCCTGGGTACTGAAATAGTGTTCACACAGCCACCTGTTGTAATTTTAATTCTTACAGGAAAACTGCTTTATTGTTAAAAACAAGCACTTAACCTATTATACTAATAAAGGCTAGAAAGCAGGGTAATTATTGGCAAAGCAACTCCAGAACTATAAATAAAGCGGTAACACATATCAGAATATTCCTGCCTGAGAAACACATACAGTAGAGAGGCTGACAAGTAAAATAACATTTTGAAGCAAGGATCAATTTAATATAGCGTAAAAAACAATGAAAGGAACCTGCTTGGATGAGCTGGTTTAAGTGCACAGTTGATGAAAGAAAGCTCATGTTTTTTCACAGGAAATGATATATGCAGAAAGCAATAAGCTAGATCCAGTGCCCCTTCCTTAGTTTATAAGGCTACATATCTGCTGTGCACTTTGATAAGCAGGGATAAAGCAAAGCCCGCTGCTGGGCTCCAGAGTCTGCAGAAGCAGCAGCAGCAATTACATCGGTAACTCCCCGACTGGTGTTATTTCTCCTCTGCACCTCCTACAATTCTCATTAATCACACGGAAAGACTGACTAGCCACAACAAGCAAAAGAAAACCAAAAAAATGAGTATTTCTCAGTCACAGAATTTTGGGCCTTTATGTACTTGTCTTTTTAACTTTTCCAGTGTTTTGAAAAACAAAGAAACAAAATTAGGGCTTCCCCTTGCCATTTTCTCATGATTTTTATACACCAATCCACTTTAGCCTCTTCCACAAAAGAAAATGAAGAATTACACTACTAGCGGTATTTCAGACTAAAGTAAGAAAGCCTGATGATGCACACAGTCTTTCTACACCGAAGTTACTATGTTGCTCTGCCTGAATACTTTGTATACATTAATAATTTCCCATTACTACAGTAATAAAATTTCAACTTTGTAAACCATTTTCCATACGCATTTCTTAATAATGCCTGAAAGTGTTTTTTCTTTTGTCACTTTACTGGATTGCAAGCAGAGTTTTAGTAACGAGGTGAGATGTCATGAATTTTGCTGCAAAGTAGGACAGCAAGAGAAAATAGCACTTTTCCATTCTACATTCATCCTGTTCATCAAACTTTGTAGTTACATTCAGAGCAGGCTTTTCCACTATCACTTTCTGTTCTGCCAGTGATTACACATGCTCTCTCGCTATTAAAACTCTGACCTACTTGATTATGTGCCTTAGATGAAAACTATTGTGAAAACAGGAGGTAATTTTAAATGATAATTCAGTCTATGTAAATAATTTCAATGCCTAAAAAGTCCCTACTGGAAAGTTTTTATTCTGTAACCCCAAATTTTAGGCAAATGGTGTTGCAAAGTAATTCGGAGAAGGTACTGGTGACACTGCTGTCACTCATTGATATTGCTTCAGTATTTATTGGTTGTCACTGCACTGTGACTGTGTCAGTAAGTATGCATGTATATATGCATATATACTTATATGCTTATAAGTAGCATGTACAGATTCTAGTTCTAGTTATTCAGGACTTCATACTAGATTACTGCAGCGGTCATCTTTACTTTTTTATGGTAAGACTAGAAAAAGCTCTTCAAGTGACAAGAGAAGACATCTATATGTAATTAATAGCAAACTACATCATAGCTAAGACTGGCAAAAAATAAATCACTTGAATCAATAATTACCAGAACTTAACATTTATAAATGTTCATACTGGTAATACAATCAAGCCTTATTCTGTCTCTTGGGCCAGGTAGGAGGAGGAGGAAGGGTAATTACAGTGAACTTTATGTAAGAACAGATATGTAAGTATCTATGTGCAATCTAGGCAATATGTTTCTATGAATGCTAAAATGTTACATCTAGTAATGTCTTATAAGGACAAGAAAGTTCAGCCATTAACAGGAACCTACAGCTTGATTAACTTTTTTTTTTTTTAAATAAAAAAGGTAACTATTATTTTGACCTATTTGCAACAATGTTGTTACAACATTTCAGCTTTAGCTAGAATTTACCGCTTCCAGACCAAACCTTCAACTTTCCAAAGATGGTTATTTTCAAAGAATGCCAAATCTGAAATGATGAACATTGGGTTCTTACACAGGCATCCAACACTTAGACAATCCTGAAGGGATAGGGGCACAATCCACTAAGGTTCACAAACTGGAAATCAGGTAAGATTTTATACAGAGATTATACACAAGTTGGGTGCCGTAGTAGTAAGACTAAATGAGAGAAGCCAAAAATTTCAGTGAGCCAAATGCTTAAGATACTTCTGAGGTAACGGTGTTTTGCGCCAAATGCTTAATATACTTCTGAGGTAACAGTGTTTTGAACACTTTGAGTTGAAAGTCACACTTTAGAACACAACCAATGTAATTACAGACTCAATAAGAACATTTCAGCTGCTTCAACACTTTTACAACAAGGTTTAAAAAAAAGTCTAGCATACCTAAGAAGAGATAGCAATACACACGCACAGAACAATATTTTAAAACATTCAGCATACCTGTGTTCGCAGAATTTCGCCTTTTGACAGTTGCATATCACCAGTCAACTCTTTCACAGTAATGCCTAGTGGTTCCAGACGCTTGCTGAAGTAATTTGTCATTTCAGCTGCCAAAGCCTTCATAGGAGCAACATACACAATCTGCACCGAAAGGACACTCGCTTGATAAATGAGCAAACCCCACAATGTCGTTTGTTTCATGGCAACCATTACAAATCACAATTTATTGTGAAATATGATGCCAGGCACTTACAGTGAAAAATCTTAATAGTGATATATGAAAAGTAGTTATCTTTGTTGGATAAGTGTGCAGCTGTTTAAAGGACAATGGATTTTGTTTATACAGCCTCATCACTTTGAAAATTGGTTCTGCATCAAAGCTAAATGCATTTTCAAAGCTTTTAACTTGCATAATAAGATTTTTAGAACACAAATAAGAGTAGCTTTAACAGTAATGAAGTAAATCAAAAGTAGCCTTTATCTTTGATTTGGAAAACTGTAATACCCTTGAAAACTTCCTGATTTCATGTTCCATATATAACAGGTTTTACCTTACGAGTTGAAAAGCTGTTACTTGTTCATTAAACTCCTACCTTAAACTCATCCTTTTTGATAACACCCTGCTGGACATGCTGTCGAATTTCATGAAGGACTGTCAGCATGGCAATGTTGGTCTTCCCAGCTCCAGTGGGGGCACAGATGAGCATGTTCTCATTTGTGTTGTAGGCAGTCTCAAAAACTATAGACTGGATTCGGTTGAGTCTTTTCATGCCTTTAAAAGCAAGTTGTCCAATCTGTTAAAACAAACAACACACATATTGGAGGTTTTCTGTATATCGGGCTGTGAGTGTGCGCGCATGTATATATATGTAGTCATAATAAGAAAACAGAACACATGGTAACAAAACTTAGGATACCAGCTGAAATAGATCTATTATTCCAAGGCTTTTATTCTGACCACCCACCCTGTCAATACTGAATCCACAGGGAAACAAAATATAGCAGGATAACAGCTTTTAGAACGCAATCAAAATCTTTAGCTGCATTTTATTTCAGCATTTGTTTTTAATCAAGATCGATATAGATAAATATATAAATAAATACGTAAACTAATATACAGTAAAATAACAAGTTTTCAATGATTAAGCTTCAGTAACACAGCAATAGTCAGATTGGAAGAAAATACATTTTTAAATATAAGTTGACAAACTATGACAAATGTATTAGGAGAAAAGGCAGCAATACACAGGAACCTGCCGAAGAAACTGACGATTAAAAAAATTATGTATGATTAATTTTGTGCAAAAAAGTTTAATTATGCAAACAAACACACACACAAATTCAGTAACAATCTTCTCTTTGCTGCTCTTTGATGAAGGAAATTTCCATCGTGCAATTGTTAATGTTCAGACCTTTCTTCTACAACATTTACAACAAAAATAACAAAAACTTTCAAGTACAGTCCCAAGTAAACTTACAGAATGTTTTCAAAAATTAAATTATACAGCTAATATAGGCAATGATAGTTATTATAACTTAATGCCTGTTAAATCCTATAAAGTACCAAACACCAATTATAGAAATATTTATTTTGTCCCTCTTGGTCTCTCTGAAAAATGAGTTTTTCACTGAGAAAGAACTGCTGTAAACAGTTCCCGTGTCTGTACTCGAAGATTCTAAAATTTTTGTGGCTGTTTTTTCCTTAGTTACTTTTCATAGACACTTAAAGAGACTGCATAACACAGAATTATTTAATTTTTACAGATTAAATTACTGCACTGCATCTACTAGTAATCATGAAAAGTATCTTACTGATGCTTTTGATGACTATCATTTTTATTGTAATTGTAGGAAACCACAAAAGTGCAAATTCACTGTGAAGAACAGTCCTGAAAGTACCTTCTGAAGACCTCCCTTTCCATTATTCTGGGCGCTTTTGTTAATTCACGGTCATTTGCTGTGGTAATAGTCTCTCCAATACTAATAATATTCTTTCCGATTCCAAGCAAATTATTTGAGCAAGACCCAATTTATTACTACCTCAAGTAATGCAAGCTTAGGAATGAGAGCTTTATCGGCTACTCGAATCAACTACTTAACTTGGTGACAAACGACACTAAGTCTGTCATTTTGCCGCGGCTTCTTGGTAGTAGCCTCGTGTGAGAGCCTGAGATGCAAATGACAGATTTAGGCTAATACATCATTTTCACAATACATGACAATGGTCCGCTCTTAAATGCAGAGGAATGATGTGCTTAATGACCTGCAGTTTTATTCTAGAGGATCTAAACTGTTAAAAAACAACATACACAGATATAAAAGTCAATGAAAATGCTATGTAATTAACACACTATTTCATTTTGAAGATGCTCTCTTCAATTTAGCAGTACCTTTGCCTTTCAGGTCAAAAATCTCTCATGCCACACTGAAAAAATGAGTTTCGTTCAAACCATGGATTGCACCTGTATTTATAGGATTGACACATGTCAAATATATTCAAATATCTATTCTAAAATGTTCACAGTGTCTTTGGTGAAGGAAAAAAAAAGAAAAAAAAAAAAGAAAAGGGCGTACTACAAGTACTTCCAGTACTTTTCATCAAGTTTCTTCAATTTTTTCAAGTGGTTGAATTTCAACATTACAACACTTTTCACTATTAATGTTCTTTCATAGTTTATTCTGCTTCCAAGATTACAATGGGAAAGCTTATTTGACTTGCACCAAATTTTGTATACATAATGTTTACTCGGGGTATCGTCTTCAAAACTGATTTCATTTTCATGAATGAGACCATTAAAAAGTGTTAATGGGTTTCCTGGAGACCTGCTGACTACATTAGTGCTATCATGGTTCAATCAGTTATTTTTATGGCCTCCTCAGTTACTTTAGGTTTCAAATTTGCCCGTTACTTCATTCTGAGATTTCTCAACAGGTCTTTGAAAATGGTTATATTTTTCCTTTCCCCCTCTCATTCCATCTAATTAGTTTTAGAAGCTATTATAAACACTGTAAAGTTCACGCTGCTAAACACTGTTTACAGTGTTTATAATAAAGGATCTATGGAGAGAACTCACAAACACAACTGGTGATTACAGAATCAAACTAAGAAAACACTATTATGTATGTCGCACAATATGGATGTTGTTTAAAGAAGCATTTTTTTTAAACAAAAGTAGAAATATAGTTTCTAAATGAAGTCAGGTTAACTATTGTCAGAACAGAATGCCAGAAATTTTTCACAGTCATGTAGCTGAATATGTGCAGCTTTACACATATGGGTCTTCTATGATGGCATGACCGGGGAGAGCAGCGGGTGTTGTCTACCTTGCCTTCAGCAGAGCTTTTGACGGTGTCTCCCATAACATCCTGGTAGGTAAAGCTTAGGAAGTGTGGGTTCGAGAAGTGGAGGCCAGGCTGGATGGGGGTTTAAACAACCTGCCCTAGTGGGAGGTGTCCCAGCCCATGGCAGGGGGGTTGGAAGGTCCCTTCCAACTCTAACCATTCTATAAACAGATGGACTGAGAACCGGCTGAATGGCAGAGCTCAGCAGCACAGAGCCTAGGTTAGAAGCCTGTAGCTTGCAGTGGTCCCCAGGGGTCTGCACTGGGTACTGTCTCATTCGACATATTCATCATTGACCTGGATGAAGGGACAGAGTGATTCACCCTCAGCAAATCTGATGACGATACGAAACTGGGAGGGTGACAGAGCACTGGAGCAGGCTGCCCAGAGAAGCCAGGGACCCTCCTCTAGAGATATTCAAAAGCCGCCTGGATGCATTTCTGTCCAACCTACTCTGGTGAACCTGCTTCAGCAGCAGGGGCTGGACTAGATGATCTCCAGAGATCACTTCCAACCCCTGCCATGCTGTGATTCTATTTCCTTATGCTGTGTGATTGTTAATACCCTTAAATAAAGTACGTTTTGAAACATTTTCTGAAGCTACTGCCTATAGGAATATATTGTCCCAGCTTCCCTTAATCTTTAGGTTAGCAGTGTAAGATCCTGTTTTCTTCTGTATTTGGAAGAAATTACACATTCTATAGCCCTGGGACATGTAATTGTTAGCAGAAATAAATAAATATTTAGATTAGAAAAAAATAAGTGTCTCTTTTCCTACTGGAAAGTAGTAATGCCATGGATTAAGATTGACTTGGTAAGCAGCAATAAACAAACAGATGTTTCAGAAACATCAGAGGAATCTGTGTAACAAAACAGAAAAAAAGAAACCTAGCTTGTTTTCAAAAAAATGCCAAGTGGACTGAAATGGGAACATTGGGAGTAGAATAAATATTAATAAAAAAATAACACTCATAAAAGTCTGGATAAGAACTAGAAGCACTTTTTTAAACTAATGGTATTCTGACCAGAATCTAGACTTTCATTCAACACAGTCATTAATTTCCAACCAACTCATAAGAAAAGTGCGGGCCCTGACAAATCAATACACAACCTTCATAATCACAATACACAGTCAATGCATAATGTCTCTGAAAGGTGACTCTGCAGGAACATATTAAAGATTAAAAAAAGCTACAAGAAAAAAGAATTCCACAGGAAAACAGCATACTGGAGACTTCTTGAAACCAGTTCCCCATTTGGTTGAAAAAATATTAGAGACTATCCTTCCTCAAAATTTAATTTAACTCCAAACAGCAAGTACAACTAAGTGCATAATCCAAAACCAGCAGTTCTGCCATTAAAAATCAGTAAGAAAAAAAACAGACAGTGGACAGAAATGCAACAGTATTCACAGAGGTCCACAGTTTGGCAAATGTCCTAGAGGATCTTATTTTTTTAATTCGTTATTTGCACAAGCTACTTAGTGTGAAAGCTGAAAACATTTGTTTTCCCTCTGGCACATTAACAGCCATCAAGACTTCTACAGAGCAATTGTTTTTCAGCTAAAACAGTGGATTCTCTTCTTGCTTAAAGTGTGGTGGCCACTGGATGGCAGAATCTGGGTTTTTTTACTGAAGGTAAATGAGTCACAACATTCTTCAGCTTTCTGTCCCATAGCTGATTTATCCCTAGGATTCTACACAAACCAAAGGAATTGAAGCAGAATACAATGTGAGTGCTATTGTCAAACACAATGTCATGCCTAAAATGGTGCCATTTTTACGTAAGTATGAATCAATGCGAAAGACCACCGAGAAGCAACTCTTTCCATAAAGCAGAGGACGATACTCCAGGCAGCTCTGATAAGAATGCGTAAACTATTTTTACTTCAGGAAGCTTTCCAATTAATTCCCAAGGAATCTACTATTACAACTACTGCATTTACAAGTAAATGAGATTACACTTAATGACAATATTCTGAATTAGTAATTTCATTAAATAGATATTTGTGTGCTGATGCTCTAATGGCATTTTAAAAATAGGACAAAACTGTTGAAGTCATTAAAGTAATATTCTTGAATGAGTCCATACGATTCAGTCTGCAGGCAGAAACACAGCTGCTTTAACAACACAATGTCTGTTATAAAAAGCACAGGCCATTAGCACTTTAGACAGTTTTAGTCACACAATTCATCAGTCAGACCTCGTAGTTCTACAGAGTTTAATAAATATGATACAGAAGATGCTCCCTTATTTCCCCAGGCAAAATTCTGAAACCTGCTACGGTCTATAGCACTCTCTCTCTCTTGCCCAGAGCAAAAGGGTGCTAACTACAAGTTCCATTAAAAACCAAGCACTACTTTCACTCTCCCTATCACTTTATGCATTAACAACAGTTGGCAGAAACGGCTTGTCAGATGCAGTAAACCTCAGTGTCACAAACTTTCACTTGGTGGCCCAACGTGGTCTTAAGTCAGCTTCAAGGTACAATACCGGCATTTTAGTAGCAGCTTCTAAATTCAACATTGATTTCAAAGACAGAGAGCGTTTTACCTAATCTATCCAGAGCAACACTAGAAAAAAGTATGACCATATTTAATTCTTTGAAATTTACGTAGAAAATATGTTTGGGTGCTTTCTCTCTTACAATTATCATATTTTATTGATTTATCTACAGGTTACTCTCATTATACTTCTCATTCTAAAAGAGGTTTTGTCTTGTCCACATTCTTTTTTTTCCAATTTTCTTTTAGTATTAAATAAACTTTCTCATGGTCTGAAAAAAAGAAATGTTAATAATGTGTCCTAATTATCACAGAATAAAACTACCTAAAATAAATGCTCCACAGTGATGACTATTTCTGTCGTACTTAGCAAAATAGTAAGATTACTCCCCATTTATCATAAAGATAATCCATTGCACTCAAACCAAGTTTAAACTTTCAGCATTTCCCCTACTCATTGGCTTAATTTTAAGATAGATATATTTTAATCAAAGGGTCTTACGTATTTCAGATGCAACAAATCCCATTCTGCAGTCAGTTGTTCTATTGCACTTTCAGTTAAACAGATAATTTCTTTAACTGGTAATAGCATGACTAATCCATGCTGCTTTAGAAAATCCATAAGTCTCAGGAAACAAAGTTCTGGCATGTAAATAACCTCTAGGCCATCTTTCCCCATTGCTGTACTTTGGAATGTCGTTGGTTATAACACATATCTATGCATACACATACAAATATATATATATATACACACACATATGTATATACATATTTTAATAAATACTTTCCCATTATCCCTTCAAATTATGAACATTTAGTAGTTTCCCCTGCTTTTTAGCTATGCATGTATACACTTAAAGCACTTTTGTGCCAGTGTAAGTCCTATTTTGTTACTGAAAGTACACTCAGAAATGAACATAGATGTTGTACCTGGGGACTTTCACAGCCCCCCTCTCCCGATGATACTTTTCATATTCTTCTACTTTCATAGAAATGGTAGCTCATGAGATTTAGGAACAATAACAATAATAAAAAAATAAAATATAACTATATAAATACCATAAAGGTAAAATTATTTTTATATTATCTTAGGAGTACTATTTGAGAATGTAATTTGCTACCTGCCCCAAAGACTGAAACGCTGTCTTTCAGAATG
This sequence comes from Pedionomus torquatus, assembly GCA_013398155.1. Lineage (NCBI taxonomy): Eukaryota > Metazoa > Chordata > Aves > Charadriiformes > Pedionomidae > Pedionomus > Pedionomus torquatus. The sequence continues at coordinate 58,704 of VZRU01009559.1, read as the reverse complement.
CATATATATATTTTAAGCAAAGGCTCATAATGGGAAAGAAAAACTGCATGCTGTTTGGATCTGCTCCATTTAGTGCCAAATTGTATCAGTGAGATTTCATTGGACTTAAGGAGACAATTTTTGTAGGAACAAGAAGCATACAAAAGATATGAAAATTATATAAGCACACCAAATAGAATTTAGGATTGGCTTTGAGTCATAATCAGTATTATAATTTTTTAAAGTAAGCACAAATTATGTCTCCACCAAAGTGTAGTACCTGAAGAGTTATGTGCTTTAAAGAAAGCTTGTAGTAAAACAAATGAGACAGAAACAAGTAACAAAAGGTACCAGAGAACGAGCACTGGTTTCAAAGCTGCGCATGCTACAAGTGACTAGACCAGAACTAAATGCAATTCTTGTACATTATGGCTATTTATGTCACTATTAATGGCAATCATGGAACCATTTAGGTGGGAGATCATCTAGTTCAACTCCCCGGCTCAAAGCACGATCACCTACATCAGATGGCCCAGGATTATGCAGTTAGCTTTTAAATATCTCCAAGGATGGAGACTCCATGATCTGGGAGTGGAGCTGGGCAAGGTGTACCAGTACTTGACCACCACATAGTAAAAAAAATACTCTTTCCCATTTTCAGATGAAGTTTCATATGTTTTAATCTGCACCTACTGCCCCTGGTGCTGCCACCGGGCACCACTAAGGACAGCCTGGCTCCCTCTTTGCTAATCATTCTTTCTCACATCAGGTATTTATATACACTTGTCAGATTCCCTCTGAACCTCCTCTTCACCAGCTCTCTCAGCCTCTCCTCACACAGAAGATGCTCCAACACTTTAGGAGCTAGAAAAGATTCCAAGCAATGACAGACAATGAACCATAAGGATTAAACTATACTCTGACATCCTATAGAACACAGAATCACAGACCATGAGACTTTCCTGAATATGTTTTTAATTTGAATTAAACATCACCTTTTAGACTGATTTTTAAAGTTATCACCATAGTTATTACCCTGGTTAATGCAATAGGTAAGTAAATAGCAGTAGCCAGAGAAATTTTCATACTTTCAGGATATATTAGTGTCATTGAATTCAAAACAAACACTGTAAAATTTTCCTAGATTCCGACACAAAGCTCACAAGAATAAAAAAGTATCCAAATATATGTATGTTCATTATATATGAAAGGAATACCTCTGCCTAAAGCTATCAGAGCAAACAAACTGTGACATTTGTTACACTTACTTTACTTGGAATGCTGCTTTTGAATCCCGCTTAAACATTTCCCCTCCAGACTTTCAGACTTCACGTTTGCCAAGATACTGAAACTGTTATTTTTGTGACAGTCAGCTCGCAGAAACGTGGCACTGCCGGACAAGTCCTAACCGCAAGTGATCTTCAACAGACTTCCACTGGAGAAGAACCAGCCTGCATCCAGAGGAAGTCCAGAACAATTCAATTGAAAAACAAATTGCTCTTGAATCTAGTAGTAAATTAGTCTCCTACTAACTATGGTACAGAGACACATCCTTGGAAAAAAGCACAAGTACAAAAAGAAAAATTAAAAAAAAAAGAAAAAAAAAACACGTCTGTGGCGGTTTTTTTTCTTTTTTAAAATCATCAGTTCTACCATCTGCTCTCTGGAAGAAAGAACAGAGATCTATTCAAAAGCAAGAGTTTTTAGGGAAAATATTTAACTTCATACATGACAGCTAAGAGCTAACACCCCTGAAGTAATTTCAACAAAAATCCAGTTGAGTCTATAGCTACATTGTCACCAACACTATCTAAACTCTTCTCTTGACAAGATATGTTACAGAAACAGCTGCACCAGTCATACCTTTTCTACAGATTTCTGAATTATTCAATCACTCATTATTGCATTAAAAATACAGCATTCTTTGGTTCAATGTATAAATTAAAACCAAAGACTTTTGCACATATAGACCCAAAAATCAGTTTGATGGAAATGATGGAAAAGCACCATAGCTCCAAGGGTTTTGCTGCTCTGAGTTAAAACACTGAAACAGCTTGGGGAATCTCCTCCCCTCACTAGGAGAATTGTTGTGTTCCTCAGCCGAGTTATAATATGACAAAAGTTTATAGACAGAATGATTATACCCTCTGGCGATTTGATTTCAGGAAATGGATAACAAAGTGGCTCAGAAAGATTTTTCCATAAAAGCAACTATTTCTAAAGCACAGCAAATGTACGTAAATTTTGGCATCCAAATAGATGCACAGGAGAGATTCTGATTTGACACTATTGTAAAGTCAAAAGTATCTGAAAAAGAATTATACCAATGAAATGGAGATCGGAACACAGCCTCCTCTCGGAGCTTTCTGGTGCCATTTGTGAATTAGACAAAAAAAATTCCTTTGAAGTAATGCAGTTAGTAGGAAAACAGCAGAAAGAAAATTGGCAAGAGTTGTGGCATTTCCTAGTAACATTAGAAATTAAAATTTTATGAGGATAGAAGGATTTGAGTTTTCTCACATTTTATTCATATTAACAGTATCAAATAAAAAGTTCCCTTTAAAATTTAAAAATAACTTAATGTTATACAAAGCTAAGAGCAGAGAAGAGCAAAATACAAACATCTCTACAAAGTTGAAAACTTTTAAAATGGTCTCAACCATTAACAGCAAGGTTGCTGTTGGATTGCTATGTATTGACACCTCCACTATTACCATCTCCCAGACTTTTAGAGATGGAACCATGATCTAACTGATATTTATATGCAACAGCCTATTCTACAGGTTTTTTGGCTGCTTTCAATTCAGAGAGCACTCATGATTTCTCACACTTGTATGCAACTAAAACAAATTCCTAGCTCTGTTGATGGCATATCACTCCCTAAATCTACTCCCCTGGGAAAACACAGTGCACCTCTTTAGAAGGAAAGAGGAAAAAATAAATAAACAAACCACTGTTAGAAGCACACTGTCTCAGAAGTAACTGGAATCAAAGAGTTAATACAAAAAAACCTTTTCTAGTTGGTCTAGAATATGGATACTCCAAGAAAGAGGGAAAAACTCAACAGATTAGAAGGAAAGATAACAAGAGCACTATGAAAGGAATTACCTTAATTCTGGCAATCTGTCAGAAAAATGTTAATAACACACAGAACAAAAAACAAAGCCCTTTTATGCAACCAATATAGAACAGTTTTAGCTAAATATTCCAAAATAAAGACATTATGGTATGATACATTACTAAACACAAACTAGTTTCTGAAATTTGAATTCTTGCATTAATTACTTTTTCTGAACTAGTTGGCAAAATTTTGAAACAACTGCGTCATATCAAGAGATATCTAATTTATTCTTTTCCTTCCATGTTCTTGTTTAGGTTTCAAAAGAGTATGCTATACTTCTCATTCTAAAAAGCAAAAAAAAAAAGATTTCTAAGCAGATAATTTGTGTTGCTTAGGGTCTTAGGTCTTAGGTTGCTTAGGTCTTATCTCACAAAAGGTGTGACTTCTGCAACTGGCCTAGACAGATCGTGGCTTTAAATTGATTTAGATCAGATATTAGGAAAAAATTCTTTCCTGTGAGGGTGGTGAGGCACTGGAACAGGTTGCCCAGAGAAGTCCTGGATGCCCTGTCCCTGGAAGTGTTCAAGGTCAGGCTGGATGGGGCTTTGAGCAACCTGCTCTAGTGGGAGGTGTGCCTGCCCATGGCAAGGGGGGTTGGAACTTGATGATCTTTAAGGTCCCTTCCAATTCTAACCATTCTATGATGATATAGCTGGAAACTCTAGTAAGGATGGAGAGTTCTAACAGAAAACAGCAGATTTTGTTTGGCTGAACCTGAAAAATGGTTCATCAGAGGAGACATCAGACAAAAGGAATCAAAGTCCAGACCCTCCCATACCACACAGACTTATGTGAATGACTGAGCTATGGATCAGGGTAATGACACATAACCTCCTAAAGGGGTGCATCTGGGCATTTCCATTCAGGATTCTCAGGATTTAGATAAATAGAAAATAAAGGCATTGAAATTTACAAATTCACAAAAAATGAAAAGCCGATGAAGAAGTTAGCACTACAGATGATACAGAGCTTTCACACGTACTTTGAAAAGAATACATGATGCAGGTTACAACTGCACCAGACCTTCTGTTTTGTTGCTATAGTAGCTATTGATATGCTAAACAGACTTGTTTCTGATGTAGGCAACTTACTGGCACAAAACCTGAGAGGCATTCTTATGTAACTTAAAGATACATTTCACAACAAGACAAAAAGTCTCCATCTAAGGATTACACATGGCAGGGAGACCGTTTCAGACCTAGAGGTCCAGAAAGGGCAAAAGTCCACAGGTGTCAAAAGCAACTGGGAGAAGAATCATGAACACAGGAAATTATCACCTATGTAGTCTGAGACAACTCAANAAAAAAAAAAAAAAAAAAAGTAGAAACCCCCATCCTTTCCAGATTCGGGGAACAAAAGCAGGGGAGGAATATTTGCACAGAAGTTTCTTTCATTATATTACATTCAATTGTAAGTAATTCCTATGAATGGTTAAATAAAATCTTCCTCTTTATTTTGTTTCCTCCAAATGAAAAGTTCCTATTTTCCTGCACCAGATTAATTTCCAACATGCTGCTGAGGAGATAAATGGTTTCTACTATTACTGTTGTTATTATACAAAGCACACCTATTTATTCATATGAAAAGAAATGTCACTCCTATTTGGTGTATTCAGCTCCAACACTCTAATTGAAAGACTGGAGTAATTAAAGATTACATTACTTGTTACCCCTTCTTGTTCTGTAGACTCAAGTAACTACAAGTCTTCAAAAGTTTTAAAAAAACCAACTTCCACTGTATTAGCAGTCACCATGTGATCTTGAGATTAATGGAAACTGCAAGTCTGAGATGAATAGCCTATCAGATATAAAGTCAATCTTCTAGTCATGTAGCTCCTCTATCCCAAAACCCTTTAAAAACATTTACAACTATTTGGCTATTTCTAACAATCCCCTGTTGGACAGTGTCAGTCCCGTTTCTATTACTGGAAGACCCGGGATATTCTTATCCTAGATAAGAGATTAATGTCTCAAAGAGTACTGAAACTTGTGATAAAGACAAACATTAAAATCAGGCAAACTATCATTTGTCTAAAATACTTTCAGTGAGAGTTAATCTTTCAAATGGTATAACATATCAGAAAGAGCATCCATTTAAAAATCTCATCTTTAAAAATTCTCACTTTGAGATTATATTTCTTAAAAACGAAAACCAATTTTGGTCTTGAGTATAAATTTAATTAGAATTTTCTGTATTTCTCTTTAAATTGAAGACCAATTACTCCTAAGAACAAAAGCCTGCCTTCAGGTACGCTATCAAAGCAGACTCCTGCATCCTGCTTCCACACTCGTACTATGAAATTCCATCGCGAAATGGCTATCCCCTCAACAAAATGACTAAAACCACTTTGAGTTGTTTTCATTAAAAACTTTACAGATCTCCACATGTGCTTTCTACCAAAAAGTCTCTATACATTCAGCCAATGACATCAATGTGCCTCCCTAAAGAATGAAAAATGAACATTTAACAAGTTGTTTTCTCAATTTAAATATTTCACTTATCGTGCTCATTTAATGAGGTCAACAAACACAACAGCTGCAAAGTCACCAGGTAGATATAATTGGATTTCAAATATTACAGTGATTAACAGAGGGAAAAAACGCTGTGAACCAGAAAGCTGGATTTCTGTAAGCTACATCCAGCTGCACTGTGGCAGAACATGTCTCCCTGAAAGGCTTCTTGGATTTTATTGGTCATTGGTTTTACTCTACAAAATTTAATACATAAATAAAAGTCACTCAAATTTCTAGTCAGTTCAAAACCACACTTTGGAGCCCAACTACTGTCTTCCTTTGCAAGTAAATTTGAGCCTTTCTTTAAAAGAAAGGTAATAGCACTTCATACTATTATATACTTTAAAAGCATAGACATCTTTCAGTAGTTTTATTTTAAAATAAACCCTAATTAATTCAATACTATTTTATTCCCACAAAGGCATCAGGTCCAACAGTTCGTGTAGAAATGAATATTTAAACTGTTAACATAGAAGCAACTTCAGGATAATAGTTTCAAGCTATTTAGTTTAGCTTGCCCTATTTCTTTCAAATAATACCTAACAAAAAAAAAATCAAACCCAAAACTAACCGAGTGCTATGAAGGGCAATTAAAGTTGAAACTAGTAATAATGTTAACCCATCAAGTAAAAATGCAAGAATGGCAAACAGAAGAATATTCCCAAAGGAATAACTATTGCTATCATAATCTTTCTATAACTCAATTTTCTTCTCTATTTCAGTTAATTTCACAGTACAGCTAACCAAGAAGGCAGTGCTGTTTTACAATATAGACGTAAAACAACAGGCTGCAGGAGCTGGGGCTGTTCAGCCTGGAGAAGAGAAGGCTCCGGGGAGACCTTCTAGCAGCCTTCCAGTATCTGAAGGGAGCTACAGGAGAGCTGGAGAGGGACTCTTTGTCAGGAAGTGTAGTGATAGGACATGGGGTAATGGTTTTAAACTGGAAGAGGGGAGATTTAGATTGGATATTAGGAAGAAATTCTTTCCTGTGAGGGTGGGGAGGCACAGCAACAGGTTCCCCAGAGAAATTGTGGATTCCCCATCCCTGGAAGTTAAGGCCAGGCTGGATGTGGAAGGTGTTTAGTGGGAGGTGTCCCTGCCCATGGCAGGGGGGTTGGAACTCAATGATCTTTAAAGTCCATTCCAACTCTAACCATTCTATGACTCTGTGTTAAATGACTTTATCTATAATTTTACATGGGAAGACTACAAGCACAGTCTTTTTTCTTTTACTTTTTTTGTTGTTGTTTGTTTTCCCTACAAGAATAAAGTTACTTTGTTCTTCCAAATCCCAACTAAACCAGCAGCATTCAGAGAAGTTCTTCTACCTGAACAGCTGTAGGAAAATTAAAAGTGGGTGAGGGATGATGAATTTGTGTGGTAAAGTCACAAATGTGTGGGAACAATAAAAGTGTTTCAAAAAAGTACTTGTGAAGTACGTCTAATGACTTTTGATTGTAAAATATTTTTGTGTGTGTGTTACCATCCACAACAAATCAAATATGCTGCAATGAAAAATGGAACACATACTCTCACATAACCCCCTGAGATCCATCTCTCAACCTAAACCAAACAAAACCTGGAAACTTGCTCTGCAGTAGCATGATCTCTTTCTTCCACAGTGACTGTATCCTTCAGTAAGACACTATGCACAGTGGAGCTGCCCTGAGTTTGGTTTTATTAAAACAAAAAACAGTTATGAGAATGAGAAGATTTTACAGACTCCTGTTGCTCAGAAGTGATTTTCTTTTTGGACAAAAAAAACGTCCAGGTTATTTGGGGATTTTTGGTTTGGTTTTGGGTGGGTTTTTTTTGGTGTTTGGTTGTTTGTTTTTTTTTAATTATTTAAGTATTCAGAATTAGTTTCACTGGTTGAATCTTTACACAAATTAAAATCCTGACAGGTAAAAGCAGGTATTTTGTTAAATTACTTCTAGCTACAGGCAGATGCATCTATTCCCACAGTGGCTCGGCAGGTGCTTTTCAGCAGCTGGTGCCCTTTACTGGTTTGCTTTTGTAAGTGTTCCCATCAGATTTTCAACCATTTCAGAGACAGCACTACACAATATACACACACTTGGCAGCTGTGTAGAAAACTAAACAGGCTTAATGTTTTATCCAAATCAGATGCAGTCAATTTTACCTCATGTTATTATTAAAAAGTGCATTTCACTATTCATATTTACTGTCTGCGTGAAAAGGAGCAACCAAAATCCCAAATAACTGTATGAATATGCAACTCTCCCATGACAGTATCTACTAAATATTTTTCAGCAACTTTTCCTTACCATATCATACACAGCCATGCTAGTTTAAAGAACAGACTAAAAGAAATTACGTTCTTAGCACAGATACTCAGTATTAGATTTTAACCCATATCTATTAATTGGTCATCGTCAAACTTAGACTGCCCAAGAAGAGATAACAGACTTTACAGAGCTCTTTTCAATTAAAAAAAAAAAAACCACCTGTACATTACTACTACTTAAAATAAACAGACCATCTACAAATGAGATCTGTTTAAGTTTAAATTACAACTTCACTAATGAAAGGACATTTGAAAATACTACATTCACAATTTTTCTTCTTGCTGTATCTATATTTATCAATGTTTTTCACATGTGTTTTCATTAGTATCAAGCCTTTGAAAATAAAAGTGTGCACAAAAACACAACCCAGACTGACACAACAAAGGCATATTTATCCATTTTTTATAGCATCCTTGCCATCCTCAACATCTCTGGTGTCTTAAATGTGGCTCATTCAGGTAACACAATCATCAAAATTCTGAGAAGTTAAGCACCTCTTATAGAAGGATGTAAACAGATAATCCCACACGAAAAATAAAGCAAGCTATAATGTTTTATACAATACACTATCCTAACAGCATTTAGAAACTTATGTTTAAAGAAAGAAAGACAAAAGCCTTCTTAAAAAGAATAAGAGCACAAGACTACAAAATGTTTTCAACTAAAATGCACATGACAGTAGGAAAAAAAGCAACAAAAAGAACAAATAATCAGATCATGTTTTAAACAGTCAACTTTAAGACACCAAAAGACAAGGCAAGGTAGTAGTTTAGAGCTGAATAGCAAGGAGAAGCCTACTGGCCAAAAATGAGAATTTTTCACCTTTGCAAAAAGTCACCTGAAAAATGTGTTTGCATGAGCTAAGACAGTACATACTGCAAAGGGAATGTTCATTTAGCCTGATTCTAAAGGAATCAAACTTGCCCAGTGCCAAACCAAAGCAAACAAATCTGTTGTGAGCCTACCACTAATCAGGTTTATCACAGAGAAATAAGACAAAGGTTACGTCGCAAGCTGTTTTAAATCAGGGAAACATTGTACAATCTGAAAATGTAGGTTATCTACGAATTTCTCCAACAATCCCTGTAACCTAGAATTTTAAGAAAGTATCTCCGTTACTTCCCCATTCTTATGGAACAATAATAAAAGGCTGTTGTCATTATACTTCTCCAGTGAACGTTTTTACAATTTGTATAAAAATAATTGGGTTTGAAATCATCACATTACAGTGATTCGATTCACAACATCATACCAAAAATAAAAGCCACATCATAGGAAGGAATATGTAGCTTGAGCAATTACAGGCTTCCAGTTACATAAAGCCTAATTCTGAAGCTCCCCAGCGACGTGATGTATTTGCTTCCTTTACCTTCGTTTCTCTTATCCCAAAAGAGGTGAACTATGGCATTACTTCCACAACAGTGGATTAACACAGATTGTTTCCATATGCATGGGCTCCTGGCTCAGTGAAAGCTGCTTTTTACCCTTCATAAAATCTGACATAAGATTGTAGTTCAGCCCTTGGCTCTCTCCAATTATTCATCACTTTCCTCTCTTTTTTGCTTCCTACATATATCTATATAAGGGACATATATTAGCTTGACTATCTTTTCTGCATACAGATCTTTTTTCTATTTAAAAATAAGAAAAAGTCTGGCAAGCTGAGGGAGAGGCAAAGGGGAGAATATATAAAATAGTGGTGATAAAGCATCTGTTATGTTAAAAATCAACTCTTCATTAATAGGAAACGCATGTATATATACACACACACCCATATATGAGATGTATACGTCTTGTGTATATATAAAAAAGATGTATTTTACAAATATCTGAATTTTATATATTACTGCCTCTTTTATATGTATGATAATATTGGATGGAGAATAGAAGAAGTATTGTGGATTAAGGGAAAGACTCCAGTCATGTCACACCTGCCTAATGCAGAGATGCGTCAGAGCAAGGAGTTTCAATTTCTCATCCTGTGTTAAGAGACGGGTCCTCTCAAAGACTATAATAGAGTCAAATACATCTTTTTGCCGAGTCAAAAATCATAGTTTTCAAATGCTAAGGGTATACTACAATTCTTACTGCCAGATACCACTGCCTTTCAAAACGTTTTCAAAAATATCTGTACAAGTTACAAAATAACATGCTCTGGAGGAAAAGGAAACCCATGAAATGGCTGAGATGAACATATCCAATTCAGCTCTTACGAGCTACCACACACATGGGATGTGTATCTTGGGAAAATAAGTTGTATTATGGGTTTTGTCAGGAAAAAAAAAAAGTCTATTTCTTGCTTTATCTTTAGAACAGCGTTGAGACCACTGTTGCTGAGGATACTTCCTTTCTTTTTGTGTTTTGCTATTGCTGCCTTGTGAAAGAAACCTTATCCCCAGTATACCTCTTCTGAGATAGCACATTCTTTTCTCTCTCATTTCAGCACTAGCAAAAGCTCTTACTCTGATGGTGTAGGAAACCTACTTTAAATATTTTGATCCAGGTTTCAGAGATGCAAAACCACTCTAATTTCAGGAGAAAGTAGATATAGTTGGGCCCATGTTTAGAACAATAATCTCAGATTATCAGACAAAATTATCCATTTGTAAAGTATTGCTTGATAACATATTTATTCTTTTATTATCTACCTACTTCATTCCTAACCCTCGTTTTTGGTATTAGTTTTCAACTACTCAGACTCGTGGCTATTAAGGGGTACCTGTAATCCCTGATTCTCCCAAGCTTTGCTGGAGCTGGGACATCGATGTGCCATGTTAAATTAAGGAATTCAGACTTTTACATTTCTGGAATTAAATCAAAGTTGTACTACAATGTTCATAAAGCTATGCTGTCACTGCAGTGTAACTTTATTTCAATTACTACATGAAGACTATTTTATATTACCATATCAAGTCTCTTTCTCTCTTTAAATTACTTAGTTATGTTTTAAGGTGTTACTCAAAATAAAGGAAAATAAAGAAAAGCAATAAAATCAGTGATCCTATTGAAGTATAGCAGAGCACCTTACTGGAAAAAGAATATTAATATTTCAACTAATAGCAAGGTTTTATCAATCCAGAAAAAAAAAGACACAGTGCCATTTGTAGTATTAAAAACTGTATCAATAAGCTAAGAATATTTTTCAAAATGCTTTATTACAATGGGAAGATGTCTTCTATTGCTGAAAGGAAAAGAACTGTTTAGCATTCAGGAAATCATATACTGATATCTAAATTTGGAAAGACATGGTCAATTGAGGCAAAGGTTTTAAAAAATACTACACTCAATGAGTTATATTAAAGTGCAGCAAGTTTCTTCCAACAGTGAACTAGTAGCCAGGAACAGAGTGCATGTTTGCACTTCTCCAACACCAGATTACAGGTAAATTTTAAGACCAGAATACCACATTACAGGTTGCATATCATTGCAACACAACTTTTTGATGAGGAGTTCATAAACTATTTCTAATAAGAAGTAGGATTTTCTTAACAGAAAAGATGATAATTTTACACAAGATGGACAATAAATTGTTGGTTTGGCATGAAGCACTTATTTTTATGTGCTTTCAGCCACAAAGCAACAGTGTTTATTCAGACAATACACAAAAGCCTCAGCTGAGGCTAAGTTAGATATTAAAACAATTTGATACAGAAATTGTAAATTCTGCATCTGGAATTCTCAAGTAATGAAAAAATACTCATTAACTCACATCCTGAAGAAAATTAAGCCAGAACTTCTAGGCTTTCAGATTAACAGTCTAGAACCTTAACTTCAATATTTTCATTAACCTGTTATTCCATATATTCTACCTTCTTTGGATCCCCACTCATAAAATATGACAATAGACTGCAATATCTGGCATACATTACTGGCCATTAAAAACATCATATCATGACCTATTGCTTTTTTCCTTGTCTTAAGTTGGGACTAATGATTACAGAACTTGTAAACTTTCCTCAGAGCAACTCACTACTATACTTCATTGGATAAATGACAAGATTTCAATAAATTTACAATTATTTTTAAAAATTATTCAATTCAGTCCAACTGTCAGTTTCTGGTTGGAAAATATGCAAGTGAAATATACACTGAGGTCAACTTTTTGGAATAAATGGTCCAACAATCTGAATGTGAAAAATGTAATTTATGCAAAAACATCCATACTTCTATTCAGTAGACTTACTTTGTACAACTGTAAAACCAAGAGAACATTACAGGAAAAAAGGGAATATTGATTTTGTAATAATTCCTTCACATAATGCAGAGGAAAAAAACCTCATTTCTTATTTAGACCATTAAGTAGTGCTCGTAAAAGGAAATGGAAATAACATGAAACAAAGAAATAAATCCTACCTTGAATACCCACTTTAGGTAAAAAGCTGAAGTCATTTTTCACCGACAGCAATTTGTTAGATAAAACCTGTTTTCACAGTCTTGAAGAGGAACTTTCCCTGACCCGAGTTTATGACTTTAAATGTACATTTATTTGGCAAAAAGGCTGGCACAAAACCACCTTTATAGTAAGTACAAAAAATATATTTCAGTAATGGTCAAGCTGCATGTCAAGCAGCCAAAGGTAATAAATCTAAGCTTGTGCTTACTCCTTTTTTTAAGTTCTCATTATTGAATCAGCATAGTGTCTAGCCACTTAGACGAGTAGTGGTACTCTAACACTTCCAACTAGACTGGTGGAAACCAACCACCTACTTAAAAGTCGCATGTGCTCATACTGTGGTGAAAACACAGCTCTCCAAATAATAATGCCAGGAAGGACAATTATCTACACATCAAGTTGGGGGGTGGGATTTGGTGCCCTGCAGTAAGGCAAGAAGCCTTCCACTCTCCAACACTGCGCCCCCTTCTGCTATCACATGCTACAGAAGTTCCCAAGGAGGAGCACAGCACCCTCCACGCAAACCAGTAGCTCCTGATCCCAACTCAACAGGGGTAGGAAATAAAGAAAATGTGATGACAGTGGTGAAGGAGGTGAAACAGTTCAGATCCCAGTGTGGAAAGGTAGGGGTGACAAACCAGAAAAAGGAACGATGCAGATAATAGGAGAGTGCTAATGCAGCAGTTCATGACAGGTGCTATGTTATGCTTTTATGGCTCCTCAATTGTGAAGGGTAAGCCACTCCGGATCTCATATTTGCAGTGCCTAATGGGATTAAGTAGGAATGGCAGCTGCAACAATACAGATTTTTTGGTAAATTTGTATCATGATTTTCATCTTAGCATCTGCATTATTCCAGGCACTGATTCTATGACGCTTTAGAAAAATCTGCTTGTGGAATAATTTAACTAATCATGAAGTTAAACAATTTTAAAAAGCTCTGATCCTTTGCAAGGAGGATTTAACTAAATTAAATACTTACTAGCCATAGGATTTCAGGTAATATAGTGCCAAACGTAGCTAGAATGTGTTATTTCTTCATTTTGGTGTGCAGTGGAAAGTGCAGCCTGATTACACCACCAATTCTATAAATAGTAACCCTGCTGTTAATGCCTTTGCTAGTTTAAGGCATTGCTGCTCCCTTTTGTGTTGGTTCATAAAAGTTTTTTCTTTTGCCTTATATACATACAAAAGAAAAAAAATTTAAAATTGAGTCTATATGTACTTAAAATGTGGTTCCTTAGAATTAATAGTTAGAGGACAAGACTTCTCTCATGTCTTCCCAACCTATGTTTACGTCAGCCCAAGGAAAGGAGAAAAATATAAGTCATCTGAACTAATACTTAGAAACATTTAAAGTAAAAGATTACCTCAGCTTACATGATGCAGAGGTTTAGCTTTTTGCTAATTGTTCAAAATACAAATGAACTCCTTATCGTGAACAGTTGTGAGATTAAGAGCTTTGAAGACAAACTTTTGTAGTGTATTCTGCCATATACATGTTACACAGTCAAAGATTCTACCCAAGCTGCTGACAGCGTGTTCAGAATCACATAACTGATGAGAAATAGCTAAAGAGTCCTTAAAATTACTTTTGTGTAGGTGAAAACACACAGACTGAGGAGAAGAGAAGCTCCTATGGCACTTCAAAAATTCTTGCATTAATACTCCCTTGAAAGTGCAACATTTTTTTGAAAGACTATAAACTAGCCCATTTTAGACTATTTGACACCTTCTGGTCTTTTAATGGAAAAAAATAAAATTAAATTAAGCTTTTTGACAATTTAGTTTCATTACCAGCATTACATTATGCCTATACCTTACAGATTCTCCCATAGAGCTCCTTTGTCTGTTAAAAGACAGAGGTGACACACACGCAAACTAGTAGCCTAATAACAGAATTTTCACCTGCTAGCTAATATGAGTATTAAGTTGCATAATGATGACTTTTAGTCCTTACTCTTGTCACCAACACCGACTGACACCTCTGCTGCCTATTTGAATACTTGTGCTACTACCAGATGCATTTTCTAAATATACTTTCTCTAAATGCGTTCATTTAGGCCCTCAGCACAGCTTATTGGTCTGTCTTTGTTCATTCCCAGACCCACTTTCATCAACATACCTGATACAAAGTGAAGGACTAATTTTATTTTGTATTGTCACTATTCTCACGTTGTTTCTTGTTGGTCACACTCCATAGCAAAGTTTACTTCTTTTCAGTCCTTTGGGAAAATTGATGCATTTCAGGTTTTTAAACCTTGAATGATCAAAGGTATCACTGGAAACTTTCAAATCAAGGTGTAGGATTATTTATATTATCAATGGCACATAAATTTCTTTCCCTTAAAATTAAATCTACACCAGGCGTTAAAACTTTTACATAAATCAAATCTAAATAGAAGTACTTCCCTCTACAACACAATAAACTAGAATGTCAGCTGTACAGTAGTTCTCCTGACTACTTACCTTCTCCACACTTGGGCAAGGTAGTTATCAATTGAAGAAGAGCCCAGAAGGCAGCCCAGGAAATTTTCTAAGTATACAAAAATTGCTGTACTCTGTGCCTGAAACAATGATTTGTAAGTCCCACAGATGTCCCTCAAGTTTCAGAGTAGTAGTTTCTGTAGTACAAACCCATTTTTATTTCTGCCATCTAGTCACAGTTCCTCATGGCAAGCAAAAGAAAGCTGGACCTTACAAAACAGAGCCTGTTATTACCAAAAAAGCATACAAAAATAAGGGATCACTATCTTTTATCATTATTGTGTAGGCAAAGTAGCTCCAGAGAAGCTACCAGAAGTTTGTAACAGCCGTCTGCCCTCTCCTAAAGCAGGCTGACACCTCCCAGCTTTAAGAGCCGGGGGAGGACTTACCCTCCANACCCCTGTTGGTCAGTTCTGGGTCACCAGTCCCGTCTGTCCCTTCTTGCAGGTGGGACCACTTTACACTTTTCTGTTTCTGACCCTCCAACAGGGCAAATGACGAAAATTATCTGACCTTGGTTCTTCTAGCAATAAGGATAAACAAGGGCCTCTCTGCCTTGGTATAATCAGGTCGNACCCCCCTGACCTGCCCCACCTCCTTCTCTTTGCAGTGGCTCTGTGGCAAATAAGAGCTTAAATGCTTAAGTTTGAAAGTAAGTCAAGAAACCTGTTCCTGGAAAGTAGAAAAGCCAGCTATTTGCTGGATGTAAAAAGACAATTTTAGGAGGAGAAACACCTTAGCAAACTGTTGTGGTTTCAGCCAAATTTAACAAAACCTGATTGACAGATGTCCCCCCCTCCCCCCTTTGGGTAAAAGAGAGGAGAGGAAGAAATTAAAGAGATTCAAGAGTTTAGAAAAAACTAAACTACTTTAAAGAAAATAATAATAATAATAATATAATAAAAAGGAAATTTAGGAAAAGGATAAAGGAAGTATACAGTATATACAAAACCGTATC
>VZRU01009559.1:27364-42924 GCA_013398155.1 Pedionomus torquatus | reverse complement strand
AATTTCAGAGTTTAGTTAGTTAGAAGAGGCCTAGCTAAGAAAGTAAAACTGTAAAACAGAAAATTGGTTAATTTTACCTCAATCCAGGACACAAATGCAAACTATTTGTTTCTTTGAATAATGGGACTAACAGATCTTAGTACCTGAGGCAGGGAAACAGCCAGAGCTGGCTCTCGGCAAGGCAAGAAACTTGCCAAAGCATAACAGTGAAATGGAGAACAGAATAAAAGTAAATAGATAAACTGAAAGGAAGAAGAGTATTTATCATTTTATAAAATCATCAGGATTTCTCCATAAAACAGCAAGCACTTGGACATCTGTGGTAAATATACCCGTGTAACAGCACCAATACACTATTTGGTTGTTCTGAGCTTTTCTTCCTGGGGACCTTTATTACTACTGACTGCATGTATACTGGCTCATTAAACAGAATGAGTACCTTAATCTACGTGTTTAAACTGAATGTCTTACGACAAAACCCTACTACTAATGGCATCTTGTAATAGTCAATAGTAGGAAAACTCTCAACTTCCTCATGATGCCTTCAGGTGTTGCTATGAACTATCTACAGTTACATCTACTGTCAGCTCTCCTCCTTGCAAATCTATCTACGTTATAAGTAATACTGCAAACATATCTATACAGAGATATGAGAGCTATCTTATAAGCACCTGTATAATATGTGCTAGGCAGGAAGCTAAAAAACTGTATTTTGCTGCTTTTGCTTAAACTAGTTCACCAGAAAAGAATAAACCATACTGACAGAAAAACTTCTTGCCCTCTTGGCAAAAATTTCAAGCACCAACCAAGACTTTAAGAGTTTTAGGATCTAGAACAGCAATACCAAGAAAGCAAAATCAAATTTTTCCCTAACCAAGATACTTATGTCTTGACCAGGCATATCTTAAAAAATACACACATTGGCAATTTCAGCCTCTTTACCTGAATGGTAAAAAAAGGGGTTATTTACCAAGATTTAATTCTGAGTTTCATTCATGGAAATGGGAATCTGACAGTCATGTAGTTGGACAAACTATTCATAGATTTGTCATCTTTTGTTGCAAAATGATATCAGATTTGGGGGAGGAGGAAGGGAATGAAATATTTAAGTATTCAAACATTCAAAATTGTATTTGCTGTTGATGCTCCTATTTGATGTCCTGGAATAGGAAACACATGGAAAAGTTCTGAAGAAAATTGTTTCTATTTTGGAATTTCACTGTAAAACTGAAAAGTATACCTCTTGATGATATTATGGACCTACTTATGGAGATTAATTATTTGTGAAATGTGTACAACTGATGAATTTTGCAACATTAATTTTAAACACTGTGTAAAAATCTGCAAACCAGTTCTTTTTTCCATCTGAACTACATTTTCCATCTGAACTAAGTTATTTTTCCATCTGAACTACATTTTTTTTCTCCGAAAAAAGTTATTGTCTTTTGAAATATTGGTACTTCTTGCAAAAAGCTTACAGATTAGTAGGTATTATTTTGCTTAGGAGAAAGACACTTCATTGCAAAAAGCTGTCATGCTGAAAACTGTCATATAAAATGTCACATTTTACAGCTGCAGCAGCTCAACTTTTCTATCTAGTTAAGTTGTCAGTCACTTCATAAACATGGCATTAGTTACTGTCACCCAAGCAGAAAAGACTAGATTCCAATTCTAAAATTAAACTGTCTTCTGCTTTAAAAGAGTTAAATCTTTAAGCAAGGCATAATCTTTACTCAGAACCCCAATAATGTGCTCTGGGTAACTGAATTAGACGTACATTCTCATTTCCTGTTTTCCAACAGTGAAGAAAAGTGGGAAACTTTCTTCCGTGTTGTACACTGCTGAAGAACCAAGAAATAGAATACCTTCACACGCACATACAGCTTGCTCTTTACGTCCCTATTGAAATCAATAGCAAAATCTATTTTTTAACAGATCTGTCATATACAATGAGGAGTGAGCAGGTACATGTGATTGAGTCCTGCAAGGTCTAGACCATAAATATTAACAACAAATTTACTTCCCTTACATCAGTCTTTTCACCATTTAAAAATAAATTTAAGCTAAAGTGTTAACTTTTATTTTACTTGCACTTTTTCCTTCTGCTTTCTATCATCAAAGTTTTGCTAATAATGATTTGCTTGTTTCTGCTTAAAGAAGCACTATTCCAGAAGTTTTTGCACCCCATATAGTCTGTAAAACCACAACTCAATACCCTCCCAAACCCAATGGCATCATACTATAACACCGGTCTCATGGACTACAAAACAGTGCTCTGCAGTCACAAGCCAAACTGTGAAGATATCTCAAGTCTCCATGTGATCTCCAGAAAGAGAACAGAATGGCCATAACCTTATCTTTTCATTTTTGTGATCCAGGTCACAGTTCAAAACCATAAAGAGCTGAACAGGTAATGCCAGAAGAAACGGAGAATTACAACCCATGAACAAGCACCTTAGGGCAGGAAATTCTTGGATCAGAGTCATCATGAAAGGGATTATAACACTGAGATACATCCACCAACAAATATTCTCAAAATTAGCAGCAAAGAAACTAACTGGGTGCATTTACGCATCACAAATCACAATATTAATTAGTAATCTTCTTCAGTATTTTTTTTTTTTTTAATACAAAGTAAAAACTTATTTAATATCTTTGAAACAGTTTACTCACCTCATCTAAGTCCTTAATATAGACAATTTTCTCTTCAATACCAATAGGCATTGGTTCACTATGGGGGATCTTCACCTCTTCATACATTTTATTGTTTTCTCTCTGAACTGCCTCTGGTAAGAACACCTGTAATAGTATTACAGGAAAATTAATTGAAAGTATGAAAACAGTAAGCGTCATTGGATATAGCCCACTTTAAACAATGGTTCATCACTTCAAAAAATGAATCCAAAATAAAAGCAATTCTCACTGATTCATTTTATAGATAGCACAGAACCCCCAAAATGAAAAATAATCAGTTTTACTACTCAGAAAATGGTCCCCAAAAGACAAAAAAGGTAGCTCTATTTTATTACATTTCAAAAGCCATTATGTTTAGAATTTCATAAAGCATTCATTTTGTTAAAGTCATTTCAGTGGTTTCATAAAGACAAAAAATGGTATGTTAATGATTTAAGTGACTCTAGAAAATAAACCACAAACACATTAATTGAGAATGAAATAAAAACAGAATATATGAAAGTGTTTAAAACCCTCTGCAAAGATGCACCGCTTCATACATTAGACTCTGATAAGGAGGCGAATCTCTAAAGGAACAAAGGGAACCCTGCTGCACATCATTCACTGGGAAAGACAGGCTGTTCAAGAAGGGTCATGCACCAAACACATACCTTTGCACCCCCAATGAATGCTGATGTTTTCATAGCTTCAGCTCGGGAATCATAAACATGCGGATAATGAATTTTTTCAAAGTCCATCTCTTTCTGTCTACCTAGGACCGGCAGACTTCGAGCATTCAAAAGTGCTAGTTCTCTGTGAGCGGAAAAAGAACTGTGACAATTCTGCCCATTTTAGGCAGCCATCACAAAACCTGAATGTGATATATTAAAGTCAGAGCAACAGTTGTGGAAATCAAAGGAAAAAATATTGCATAATATAATTAACAAAGGAATTTTAGAGAGGTGTTATCTGGCATCAGTTTAACCAAGTCCTTATAAAAAACACTGTTTAGATAAAAAACAGAAGTGCAATCCAGTAAACACAAGGCTTTCCTAAATGCAGTTTTGCCTCTTTTTAAGCTATACGGCGACACGTATTCACAGTTAAACACCAGTCCCACTATATTTTTCTCAATATGAAATACAACAGCTTATTTGCTCCTTATCCTTTTCCTCTACTCCTCCCACTACTTTTAGCAGACAATGTGCAAAATAGTACCCATTAATCTTTAGAGGAGAAAAAGAAAGATAGTTCTGATAGATTTACTACAGACTTCATAAATCTTAAGCAAGTAGTGTGCACACAGGAACTAAGAGGGATGGCTTACTCCTCTAATCTGCATCTCCAGCCCACATAGATGAGATCAAGTAGAGTCTCATTAAGCAGATCACTGCTTTCTTTCCCTGAAAATTGGGTTTTCATGCGAAAAAAAATCTACACTCATAATAAAACGTGAGTTGAAGCCAGAATCACCTAATCACCAAAGCAAACTAAAAGAAAATAAACTATTATATGTTGAAGTAGCAATTAGAAAACAAGCATTGGTCAGTTTTTCATATTTATTACCTTTGCATCCGCAGCTCTTTGGGATCAAAGCACATTAGTCCATCCCCAGAAACTTCTCCATCTTCCCCAGCTTGTTTCTCTTTTCTGGCATTTCGCTTTTCTTCCCGACGAAACTGTTTCATTAACAGCTTTTCTTGTTCAGACAGAATTGTAACTTGACAACCATAATTGGGCTTAGTGTTTTCTCCTATAAACTTCTTGCATTGTTCTGCAATATGGTAACAGGTATGCAGCTCCATAAGTACTGGGTTCCATCTTTATTTCCTCAGTTTTCTTCTAAAGGTTAGTTTTGGGGGATTTTGGGGGGAAGGGTTAAGGAAAGGGGAAGGAACGTGTTTTTGACCATCTTCAAATTTAAACTATCTTTTAGCTTTATTTAGATAACTATGTAGTAGTTGGGCTCAAGACATCTAATAGAAGTATCAGCTCATGTCTCAAAGATGGGACATTTAAAGTTGTCATTGTTAAGCAAACAAAAATTCTTCATCCCCAAGTAAGAGGATGGGCTAGTGAGAAAAGGAAGGGCTTTTTTTTTTTGTATTTATGTTGACTTCACCAGCAGTGAAATGCCACTTATCCCTCCTCTTACATGTATACACTGATGTGTGAAAACAGATTAAACAGGGTGTGTTTTTTCAAACAGCCTGTTCACATAACAATTAGTATATATTTCCTAGATAATATGATTATATTGCAAGCATACTCACAATGCAGTTTCCCTAAACAAGTCAGAAAAGAAATCCTATTCTATACAACCACAAGAACTCCTTCCCTTTATGTAGACAAGCAGCAGGATTGAATCAAGAAAAAACAGAATCACAAAACAACTACAGTAAACAATCAATCCAGGGGAGCAGGGAACCCCAAAAAGCTTAGTCACATTTGCCCATCCAAGGCCATCACTGTCCAAAACCAAAACACAACGAGGTATTATATATGCAATGAAGTGAATTGTCTTAACTATATCAGTGTTTTTAAACTTCTATTTTCACCATTCAATGAAAAGATTATTAGTTTATGCAGGTTTGACTCAGTATTATATACTCGATTCAATTACGTTTCATATGTACTTTTGCAGTCAAACTCTGAAGTCAAAAACTTGAAAGTTGTTCAGTTGTTTTTTTTTTCATCAAATAAACCCACTTGACTGACATTTTGAACTACCTAGAGTAACAATGAAACTCCTACATCTCACAGCATGCATGCTGGATAAGGTGACTATAACTTGTTAAATAGCATTGAAAAAATTCTAATAAACTGTCAAAATGTCCACATTAAAACCATCATCTCTATAGCTTTAACTCTCTCTCTTGCATTAAAAGGGGACCATAATGCATGCAATTTCCTGACTAAATTTAATTCAGACTGAACGCACCAGGGCAAAGAAGTGTTACTTGATTTGTATGATAAGCACAACAATCACCTTTACTGCTGTGGAACTAAATTACATAAGAAATAGCCAAATAATACAGCATGCTACAAAAATGCAGTACGTGTACAGCTCCTTGACGCGTGCTTATTTTCTCAAGACACAAATTACTCCAAGTTAACTACATTTCCACAGACACAAACGATATCCTTCCTTAAATGCAATTCTGGAAACATAAAATTTCAATCCCCATTAGAAATACAATCTTGATCAACTTAATAAAAAAACTCCTTATTAGAATTAATAAACTGAACTTAGGGCAGAGCATCTTCAATCTCAGAAAAGATACTCAAACATCATTTTCTTTACCACAGTGAGAGAAGAGATCTCAGTGAAAACAGTATACAATCTGTAATGCTTCCCTTTTGTCTCAAAAGCACAACATCGAAAATATTATTCCTCCACATTTCAGCAGAAATTACTGTGATAGATTTTATTGATGGCACAACAAAGAATAAATTCATAAAAGCTTCCAAAAGACGACTAGTCCTAAATGAGAAGAAAACACATAACTAAAATCTGCACATTGGAGAAATACTATAATAGTTTGGTTTCTACTGAATGTATTTTAGTATTTTTATTATTTCAAAAATTTGTAGTTGCTTACCTTGCAACATCTGGAACCTGTTATCATTTGAACAAGTCAAAGATCTTTCCACAATCAGAGATCTGTTCTGTAGGAGTTTCTCTATGAGTTCAAAACCTTCGGGGCCTAGTAGTTCAAATAACTACAAAGAAAACAGAGTCATAAGTAATTTGTCCAAATTAATATAAATTTATAAATAAGACTGCAAGACATCAACAGACTAGTGAACTTCAATTCCAAGTTGAGTTGAAAACTCAAAAGGTATCCTTGCTAGTATTCAGACAGTTTCTCGATTACAAAATGGGAAAATTACAGACAGTTTTCAGCTGGAAATATTTAAAAAATGCAACTTTTGTCTAATAAGTAAAACTCAATTTCTCTTAGAGATTCTGGCATAAAACTTAACTGTTCTCCAGACTAAACTTTGTGTGTCTTTCTTTATGGTTATTTACATAAACTATGCTGAAAATTTATTCCTCCACAATCTAAGCAGATAAATTCAAGAGAGCCAATGCTTTCTCAGAAAAGTCAGATAAATAGAAGTCATTCCTATTCCAGTGAACAAGATACAGCCTACTGCATTTTCACAGTCACATCCTATGGGGGAAAAAAATAAAATTAAAACCCACAGATGTAGAGTACAATGGTAATTTGATGAAACGATTAAGACAATGCTAGTATCGACTTCAGTCTATAGGACTTGCCAATATAATGCTGTGTGTGTGAGCGTGGGCAATTCAAACACATGATGTGGGTGATATACACCACAACAGAATTCCAGACCAATAAGCACTATTTTGGCCCAGTGATTCTCTTACGCAAATGATTCTGTAGCAGCAGAACAGATAAACACAGTTCCCTGCTAAGAGTTCTCTATTACATATAATACTGTTTTTAATGAGGAACCCCTCCCCTAAAATATTAAAAGCACATCCCTGTCCATCTTATCTATAATTATTTTGTCAAAAATCAAAGCACTACAGCAGTGCAGTAAGCTATTTAGAACCCATTCTCAATTTCTAATACAGCTTGAAACAATTTTTCTCCTTTATTTTTTTTTTCAATTTCCAGAAAGACATGGCAGATTCTCCATAGTGCCGTTTAAACTTGCTGCTTGTATTACAAATACAACTTCAAGTTGTAAGAATAAAAGTTATGATGAAAGCATAAAACTTTGGCACTGTAGGATTCAAGTATTTCTGTTCTAATTCTAAAAGGAGAGTGAGGTCTCTTACTTTACTGTACTGTATTTAATTTGCCAACTCCTTAACAGAGTCTTTCTGTGGTTGTCTGTGCCCACTGCCCTACAGGAACACCTCCAAATAACTTTATTATGTCCAGGGCATCAGATCAATGATCCCTTTCTTCAGACCAATCTGTACTTCATAATATATGCTGTCATTTAAAAAAAAAAAAGAAAGAAAAAAAGCAAGTGTTATACCAAGCCTTCAGGGTTTCTGTGAAAAACATGAGGTTTGTGCAAATTAGTGATGGCAGAGTTTGCAGAGACCATGAAATAACAGCTCTGAGATGCATAAAGTTTTGTATTTTTTTCATTAGAACAACCAATGATGGCAAATGGGAGAAGCAGCCCGCAAAAAAAAAAAGAACGCAATAATGTGGACAAATAGAAAATTCTATACTCAGAGAGAAGGAACAAACTACAAAAATATAGGACAGGGAACTGCTGGCTAGATGTCAATTCTGCTGTCAAGGATATCAAGCTATGATGGATTTCTTTTTATCCAGCCTCCACTAACAATGATCATTAGTTCTTGTCTTTTACATAGCTATTCACTGTCACTTTACTGCCACATTTTAGCTAATATTATTTAAAGCTATAAGATGTCCTTGCTTTTCTATTTCAAAAGAAAGTGGCAAATCAGTACTGGTAAAATGTGAAGAGTAGGTATTTTCCATGGGTAAATGATTAAGGCAGGGAGGAAAAAATAATTGTAAAAGTAACAAGAGGTACGTTTGAAATATCTTACTTGTATAAAGAACTGACTACAAGCTTGCCTCAACTTTGCCAACATCCTGTTGACTGAATACCAGCAATACAAGGAAATGAAATAAAAACCAGTATGAGTTGCGGAGAAACCACCACTTATTGTGATCCAACTTCAATTAAAAAAAATGCTGAGTTTATCTTCAGAAATAGCAGAGTTTGCAAAAAAAAACCAAAACGAAACAAACCACAACAAAACCCTTTGCACTGTAAGACTTACTTAATGTTAATAACCATGTTATACAAACCATCCTGAACCAAATTTAGAGAGAAAACATGAGTTAAAACTAAACAAATCTCCACATAATTTATCTTACTTAAAAGAGAAAGCGGTGCCAAAGTTTGTACAAAGTAACCACCCCAGTACTGCTATCAATCCCACACTGGAAACCGTTTATGCTTTATAGTGACAGGTTGACTGTGTAAATCAAAGAACAGGAAAGAGAAAATCAGGAGCTGTGCTGAACTGCCTTATGTCTATTAGCAGAAACAAACCCCAAGGCACAAGAAACATCTGACCAAGAAAGAAAGCTGCCTTCTTTTACTTTTCCTATAGTACTTTTATTTTTCAATGGTATAAATTGAAGTTATCAACACAGGCTGGAGTGGCTGAACCAGCTGCAGAAGTGCAAAATTCACAACGCCCTCCAGTACCTACTAAATGCTGATGCAGTCCTGACGACTGCTGTTCAGTCTCATGCCTGGATGTTCAGCTGGAGGCACAATGCTGAAGCAACTGCTTACAAAAGTTGCTTTGCATGCTGATATACAAAAAATCAAACGTATTGATGGTCATAGGAGGCTGTGTCATTTTCTAATGCATGGAACAGGCTTCCTCATCACTATCTTTAAGGTGACTGTCCTACTATACTCTGCACTGTATGTCCAGAAAGAATCAAACTCCACAAACAGCAGTGAAAGAAAAACAAAGGGATCATTTATATAAAATGGAAGGCTTGAGAAAGTTACGGGGCAAGTTGTATATCCTATCTTAAGGCCTCTATCTCTTAAGCCTCTCAAAGCAATAGCATTAACCCCCAATGAGCTTGCATTGCTCCTTTGGACAAATATCTAGTATAAACTGCACAGAAACTCCTGATACTCATTACAGAAAATGAGAGCTTCTTCAGAGGTTTTATGTTGTTGAGATAATATTTGATACTTTTTGCTTCTAACATTTTGCTTTCTCTTCTAGACAAGAAAAGGCAAATTGAAAAACTGTGATGCACTCTTGGCAATTTATGTAGCTTAAAAGGCTGATTACTATGCTCCATTCCAAATGAAATGCTTTCCATTAATCAAACCCAGGAGTTCACAGGGTGATATCCAATCCAACAGTCCACGGGATGAAATTTCTAGCATTCAAATGCCAATGAGAAGCAATAAATCTCGGAAGGACAGTAAGGCTGGGGACAATGTTGATGACAGCCTAATGATAGCTTTTAATGAAAAAACTACCAGGGTAACAGGAAATTCTTGGAAATATTTTTCAACACTTTCCCAGCATCATATTTATTTCTAACATATTGAGCTTCCACCACTCATCACAACTGCTCATTGCAACATGGGGACAATAGGAACATTTATGGTTGCAATAAAGATGGTGCAGGTTTGAATAGCAGTCGTGCTCCTGGCACTTGAGACTGTAATATGAATACCATTAATGACTTCACATAGCTGATGGAAAAAACATTAAACAATGTGTAACAGTGCATGTAAGAAAAAAAAAATAATTCTCAGACCAATAGTTACACAGATCAAGACCCTTTCAGTACAGTCTGGTAGGAAAAAACATCTGTGCAACCTTGTGCAAAAATCTGTGAGAGATCTGACACAACGTGGTACAGGGGCATAATTCTGTATTCGGCGTGGGCATTTCAGATTTGAGATATTATTATATATCCTGGCCTGGAAAGTCAACACTCAAGACCCTGAGAGCAGGCAAAGGAATCTAGCGAATGTTCATAGCTGCCTTTTTATTAAGTCATAATGAGATAAACTAGACAATGGGCAACAGTTGGAGAGGCTGTGTGTCAATCAGCAGTTTCTTGAATACCAGCCAAACTATTACGTTCCTTGAAGTCAGTAACAGATTGTGCCCAAAACTCAGCCCTGACTGCCTTCAATAACAAAGGTCCCAGATGACTTCAGCTACTACTCAGTGACCATAAAGACACAGTGATATATAGTCGCTCATATTTGTCTGACTGATTTTTGTATTTCACTTTATGTGCATAGCTTTAATATCTGGAAGAAAGTGTAATGAGTAATTAATCCAGGAAGCAAAGGAGAAGATGTGTTATACTGCACTGGAAAGGTGATGCAAGCTCCCCCTGTTCATTAGCATGCTCATTGCTATTGAATATATGCTAGTTATATAGGAAAAGCAAGACAGCAGCCTTGCAGATCGACAGCAGGTTTTTCAAGGCTCAACCATAAAAAGTGTATCTTTATTGCTGAATTCACGGTTCAGGATTGTAACAAGATTTTACTCTGAATGTTAAATAGCTAATATTCACTTTTCAATCCCATAAATCACAATTTACAAGAAGCCATGGAGGTCCTTAGTGTGACCTCACATATGAGGTACAGAACTACGAGTATTACTTTGACGTCATAAACTTCCTGCCACCACAAAGGCATTTTCTTGATTTCTGCATCTTCTGTGAGGTGGAAAAAGATCCTATAAATGTCAGAAAAATATTTTATTTCTCAAGTGCAAACAAAAATAGATTAGGAATGGTCCTTGCATCTTGCTTGACTCTCAGTATTGAGTACTGCACTGTAGCAATAACTGAAACAGTAAACCAAAGTCAGCCAACCAATGCTTATCCTCTGCATCCTTTTACCTTTACAGCCTCACAGCTGGTCTAGGCTGCAGAGTACCACCTCTACAACTAACTGCTGTGCCTGCACTTAGTGGCTTGTTTGCAGATTATTTTGCTTTCCAAGGCACAGTTTTCAAACAGCTGTAGAAGAAGGATCATTTCCATCGGACCATCTCAAGTTTCTTCTGCTCTAGTAGCTATTAACTGAAATGACTGCTTCATTTCAAAACTTAAAGGGAAAGCAAGATCTTTTTATTGGGCTACAGACTTACTGCAAAATCGGTCTGGACATAGAACACAAAGAATACCCGACAGGAAAACTAGTACTAGCTATTGCTTAAAAGATTCAGTAACAAAACCAATGACATTGAAGGCAGAGGGGTTTTTTGTATGAGAAAATTCATCACAAACTTTATGGCTCTAATATATACATTGACTGCTATTTACTACCGTGCTACTGAAAAGTAACAGACTAACACCTATTACATCTAAACGTTATAAAAGAACCCTTGGTTTGAAAAGGTAAATCAGGTTTTCTGTATTTTCATGTTTCTACAGGTTGATTAAAACAAGAGAAGTCAGATGAAGCATAATTTCTTATCACTGTTAATAGTATAAGATATTAAATATACATATATTAGGGGTGTAGGGAAAGTCATTCAGCTCTCAGATCTGCTTTTCCTTTTTCAAGCCTGGCATTCTTGAATATGCAGCCCACCACGTTAAGTCCACTTACACAGTGGTGTAAGATCTTCCAATCCTAGGAACCATTTCCACCTAGGACACTTGCCCAGTTTAACTGCACCTGCCTCACAGTGGCTGGGCACTTCCACGAAATCTGAAGGCGAGGTGCTGATAAATTAAACCTGCTGATAAACTAAGCTAAAACTGCCTACCATACTTGACAAGCACAACACCACAAATCACCATAGTAAATTTTCTTAAGACTTTTAAGTGACAATAAGTAGACTCGAGAGATCACCACCACCAATGTTTTAACACTGCCTAATTAGAAACTTACACAGAGGCACTAATCTTAAGCATTTCAAACATATAGCTACAAGGTAACTTCCACCAGCTTACTTAGCCTAAAGACTTCAGTAATTAGAAATAATGTCAAACCCAGCTACAAACAGCAGACTACTGACATGCCTTTTGAGAAGGAAGCCCTGAAGACCAAGTTAAATGTAGAATGACTTGCTGTTCAATGATTTCTTAAAGCAGTATTAATCTACAGAAATATTCTGAGATTACCTATTTATGAATTTTGAAGGAAAAAACCCTGTAAAATTAGCTAATTGCTGCACTTGCTACTTTTCTAAGCATAGAAAGGGGGAAAACTTGGAGTTACTGAATGAATATTTGTAAAACTACTAGACAAATCTGCACCGCTGTTTCAGTAATACAAGTCCCAGTTCTCCAGGTGAAAAAAAATATATTTAAAAAAAAAATCAAAGATAGCATAAATTTAACAGGAGACAGCAGAGGCCATTTCATTCTGTGCTGACAGGAAACAGCTAAGTATATATGGGGGTATCTACTATCTATCACCTTATCTAGCAAAAAACACACATTTATAGAAGAAGTTTCTGTATCAAAAACAAACATCTACATTTTTTAGGACTGATGACTTCAGATACTCATAATATGGTAGCAGCTGGCCCAGAATTCTTTTCTGCAAAAGACAAAAAATCTGCAGATGTTCTCAAAGTACGGCGAGTCCCAAACCCAACTTGTTCAGAAAGAGGACTCGGCCAAGCACAGAGCCTTTGCCTCTAGTCCAAAACTTTTGCTCTCATCAAGCGTAGTGACAACGTACAAGAAAATGCCCAAAGGCCAAGCAGTTGCTTCATGGTGCTTAATGGAGGTGGATGAAGAAGAATAGTACGGGACTCTAATACTGAAAACTAGTTTTATACCAACTAGGATAGTGATTAAGCTCTCCATGGAAGGCTGCCCGGCCCAGCAGGCTGCCCCAGGGAAAGAGGCCGAAAGGCCCCGTGCCTTTGCTCACCTCAACCAGCCCCAGGCTGTGGGCTCCACGCTTGGGTGGGTGAGAAGAAAACAAGATGAGTTTTTCCTGAAATATAACTTTTTAGATTCCTTTAGGTGGATGTAGAAAAGAAGAAAAAAGGGCTTCAGCAGAGGAAAGATGAATTTTTGCCCTAGCTTTCCAAGGAAACAAGGCCTACCAAATCACTCTGTACATTTACCAGTGCGTGAACAAACAAGTTTTAAGCCTTTTCAGTAACTTCCAATTTGGCAGAGAGACAGAAATTTTCAGAGATCTGAAGGGGCCAGTAGAGGAGATCGATTCGAATGACCCTGTCCCCTCTGTGCCTCCTGCTCTTCTCCTCTACATGGCTGCGGCACCAGCCCAGCAGCATCCGCACACCCCGCTGAGTCCAGCAGGAACGTGCCCGAGCACCAGCACAAGTTCTTTTTTGGCTGACAAAACCGCAGCAGACGTGGGGTATTGGAAACCACACCACACCAAGAGCTGCAGGAAACCCAGCCCTGGGACAAATGCTGCTCAAGGAGCTATGCGTTAGGTTCCTTATGTCTCCACTCGGATGTGAAAAGAACTTCTCCGCTCCAAAGACAATAAAAATAAAAAGTTCTATCAGCTGCAGACTGGCTCGCTCTAGAAAAAGATCTCATTAAGTCTAATGCTATATTGAAGCTGATTCAAAAGTGATCATGAATAGATCAAGCCTCATACCACCTCAAAGATACAAGCAGCTTGCTCTCAGTACAACATTCAAGGAGTTGACAGGGAAGAGGAAAAAGTTACTGCCAGGAAGGAGAGCGACAAGCTCTTAGCACCAGGATAAAGCCTCGCATCTCTTAGCTCTCACTGTGGCTCTTTCATAATATCTTACGTTATGTCCTCAAAAACCAGCGCTCAAATGCCATTCAATTTTGTTTCTTAGGAAGGAAGACAGCATGGCTCTGTTTTCACAAAAAGAAAAAAGTTTTCTATCATCCTTGGGGTTTCAACAGTCCTTGGACATCAGCAGAGCTGTGTACTTCTGATTTAAAAAAAGAAGGCCACAACTAAAAAAAGAGAAAACTGTATCAAAAATAACTGGATTATTTTCTCTATATGAAAGGGGAGCAGATAAGCTCTGTGGTCAAGAATAATGAGACCCAAGCTTTGTATGTCTGGATATAAAATTCTTAGTAATTTAAATAAAATTACAAAGAGAAGAATATGGGATTGAAAAGCCAGTCTCATGCCAAGTTAGAAGCTTTGATGATAAGATAAAGATAAAACACCACAGGGGTGATCCACATATGCCTGTACTTTCCCATAATGGCAACTGCTTTTATGATTTAGGTAATGGGGAATAAGCTTTGTGATATGTTAATTTGTTAGGGCTAGAAAGTCCTTGTACTGAACAAAAGGAAAACCACTTTGGCGCTTAAAAGCAAACGTTCCATGAAACAAGTTGCTTTGGCGTGAAAATATCTGTGATGCAAGGATACACACACATGCACAAAACTAACAGCTAATGTCACAATTTCGCAATACATTAAGAAAATGCAGATTAAGTTCAATCAACATAGTATCATACCCAAAGTTTTCATGTGGTGTTGAATATGCATAGCAATGAACATTTAAATTACCTGGTTTTAAGTCAAAATGGACGTTAAGCAGTAGCTTTTGTACTGTTCTCTCAAACAAGCCTTACAACAAGAGCTACAGCACCTCTTCATTAATTTTAAACAAGAAAAAATAATTTCTAAGGACAGTTTGAATTTTGTTTTTCAACTATGCAAACCACTTCTTACAGTAAACATGCATGTGATAGTTATTAAGAGACAAACCTAGCAAATTAACTTTTAGGAAAAAGCTACCTAAAGTAGTGTCCCAGTTTGAAGTAAAACAGAATCAACTTTCTGTTCTTTTACATTGTAGCTAGGCCTCTTCTATCTCTCTGAAATTAACAGAATGTTGTGGAGAAAACTATTAATTCTCAGAGTGATAAAACCAATGTTTGTTCTTCATGCCAAGGAGTGGTGTGCAGAGAGGCTCTTGCTTATATTTATTGCTGTAACAACCAAGGTCAGCCAATTTCATTTTTTGCCCCATTGGAGGGTCTGAAACAGAAAAAGCGGAGAGGAGTCACACCTGTAGGGATGAATGGACAAGACAGGTGACCCAAACCTGACCAACTGGTGTATTCCATCCCATCTGCACCATGCTCAGTATAAAAGGTGAGGGATCAAAGGGTCAACTCTCTTTCTTCAGTGACCAATGTCCAAAGAGGACCCTGTCTGCTCATCTGCCTTTGATCCTGATATGTGTGTTCCTGACTCCAGATCCAGAATATAGTTTCCATCTGTCCTTCAGTCCAGTCTGGGAGTTCCCCAGTGTCTGCGGCGATGTGATTGTCATCCTGGGAGCTTGATACAGTTTTGTACATATTGTATCTATTATTTTCTTCTTCTTTTTTTTTCTTTTCT
>VZRU01009559.1:216-22407 GCA_013398155.1 Pedionomus torquatus | reverse complement strand
TCTGCAAACTTGCTAATGGTGCATTCAATCCCTTTGTCTATATCATTGATAAAAATGTTGAACAGAACCGGTCCCAGCACAGACCCTTGAGGGACACCACTTGTGACTGCTCCCCAGCTGGACTTCAGGCCATTGACCACCACCCTCTGGATGCAACCATCCAGCCAGTTCCTTATCCACTGAACAGTCCACCCATCAAATCCATATCTCTCCAATTTATCAATCAGTATGTTGTGGGGGACCGTGTCAAAGGCTTTGCAGAAGTCCAGGCAGATCACATCCACACGTGAATCAACTCTCAATACAGACCTGAGAATTATTAAACTGAATTCAGGTTTTGAAATGAGAGTTCAATGTTTCTCAGGTCATCACATTTTGGGATACCAATAGGTAGGACATACAGTTTCTATTTGTAAAATTTACCACTAAAGTGCCAACTGAAAACAGTGTGCGGGAATTAAATAAATAGGGAGAACAGTGCCTGCAGCGGGTGCTACAGACGTGCAGCACCTCAGCCACTAGTAGGAAACGAAGTCTGCACAGACTTGTTCAGTCTGACTCTGAAGTAACGTGATTTTGTGCAATGTTGTGTATGCTCCTCTATTCGCTTACCCATAGCGACCAAATGCACGCAACCAGTAGGAATTCAAAAATTCTTTTGCAGCTGGTTTGTGTTATAAGCTCTAAAATATGCTCTTTCCTGTTGCGCTGTGTTTCAGTCTCACTTCACAATGTAACATTTGTCTTAGCTCACACTAGAAAAAAATTAAATGTTCACATAAATAATGTTAGGCTTTTAAAGGGTATTAGAAATTTGCTCGTGCAAATTAACACCGTGTGTATTTTCTCTTAAGAGAATAATGACCACTACAGATTCCTGCTTAATGCAAGAAACTAAATGAATGATTTCTCTCAACAACGAATGTCCATTATTTACAGATACTTAAATTAGGAGACCAATTTAACACACCTGAAATCAAGGTCACTTTAAGATCTAATTGAGATTACTTGCAACACAAGGTCTATTTATTTCCTGTATACCACAATTCATTAATTAAGGTACACATAAGGTTAAAATGTAAGTTCTTAAAAGGCCCGCTCCACTTATTTATGTTATAAGATTCTACTAACATGGAATTTCTTACAAAAGAAGAAGTTTTTTAACTTAGAAAAAGAACATATTGGGGTAAGGGATAGTTAACACTTGATTTTAATGCAAGAAATCCATCAAAAAAAAAAACAAAGACTTAAGTTAATACAGGATTAGGAGTACATAGAATTTCCTCCAATTACTTCTATTAATTCAATTGAAATGACAGAATCACGGAACTTTTGAGGTTAGAAGGAACCTCTGGACATCATCTAGTCTCCAGGATTGGAGACTCCACAGCCTCTTAGGCAAAATACTCCTATGTCTGACCACCCTTAAGGTGACAAAATTGTTTTGTGCTTACATGGAACATCCTGTAATTCAGTTTATGTCCATTTCCTCTTATCCTGGAGAGGCAGGAGATATCCTCACCATCAGACTTCACCAGATCAGACCAGATACCCCTAAGCCTTCCCTTCTGCAGGCTGGAAAACAACAGCTCTCAGTTTCTTCTTGTATGTTGTATGTTGGATGCTCCAGTCCCTTGACTATCTCTGCAGCCCTTCGCTGGACTCAGTCCAGTATGCCCATACTGGTCACCACCCTACACATTTCAGATTTTGTTTGTTCATCTTACTGCTCAAAGCAGGGCAATAAAACGCATGACTGAGATTTAATTAAGAAAGCCTAACCAATTAAATAATGCCTACAGATAGTTTTCATAGCTTTTGCTCTGTGCTGCTTGCCTGCCTTTCCATTTTAAAAGAAAAATGAAACAAATACACCAATCAATAAAATAGTATTGACACCAGAGTTAAAAGAAATTTAGTTGATGACACATATTCTCCAGAATAAGAGGCAAGTACCTACCAAAATCAGCCTAGATACACTTTTTGTTGTGATCAGACTGCCACGTGAAATGCAGCACCACCATTGTCTAATAATAACTTTTTCAACTGTAAGCAAGAAGGAAGCTTGGTTCAAATAGGAGGGGACAACTTCAGATAAAAGTAAGTGATGGTAATCCAAGAACCATGGGACTTTTTGAAAGATAATCACGATAGATGAGGGTGATATTTATCCAAAATACTCTTTTCTGGCAGCACTGTAAAACACTGAGTGGCGTTTTCCCCTCAAAAAATCCAATTGCAAGAGTGAAAATTATCTAGGAAAATTTAAGGGCTCTTGGATCTCCTTTATCGACCCATCAGTTTATACAGTAACCTCCTACCCAATATTAATACAATATGGCATCGGAAATTAATTGAGCAGCCAATACAAGNGCGAAACACATAGGCTTTCTATGTTCTAAAAACATAGCTATCTTTCTATAGTATTCATAAGATATGTGATAAAAAGCTTCTTGGGGAAAAAAATAATAAAAATCAACTGTAACTAAAGGGCTAGGCAATAAAAATGTACTATCTGCTGACTGATGAGCTCTATAGTTTCCATTCTGATCAAAGCTAAAAACACTGACCAGTCCTGTTTTACCATGAATGATGTGCCCTGTGGTTTGCAAACTGCAGTAGGAGGCTGCTACTTCTATTGCCAAATCTGTTCTCTAAGTTTTGGTTAAGACACACGGAAATTCTAAAAAGAGTCATCAGTGCAGGCTGAAGGATACAGAGTTTAAGAAATACAACTTCGTTTTCAACCATTAAGAAAACGTATTGAAATGCAAGTTTGTTTAACTCAGGAAAAAACTTTATAAACTCTGAGAACTTTTTCTTTCCCTTATTTAACTGTAACTGCCATTTAATAAGAGTTTTATATGCAAGCTTCCTACTCATAAGGAACCGTGGATGTTTCCAGCTAGGATGCTACAGTACATTTGACTGGATTGGGTAGGTTGGAAAGACTTCTGAGAAGATGACTACAGAGGAAAAGAAACAAAACAAAACAAACCCAAAAAACCTTCATCTCCTATGTACTCCCTTTTTTTTTCCCCTTTTTTTTTTTTAACTGGCTCATTTCCCTACATCAGGAAATAATTGTAGTGTCTTTTGCTTTGAAAGTCTCCAAGTATCTGGGCATATTTTCCATTTTCAGTTCCACAGTTCAGCTGACTGCACTATCTAGGTCCCTTATTTCAGAATAAATTTCTCTTTTGAAAGGGAAATTTTGACGAGAGCGTTAATTACTGACCTGTTACTTAAATTAATTTTAATTTAAAAATTAAAGTTTGCTAAAGAAAAAATATTTTTGATATACAGATAAGGCAGTCAAAGAGAAAAGAGTATGTATATAAAAATGATCACATCAAAGCCAGGAACAAAATTCACTGTTTTCACAGCTTCAGTGCAAGATATTCTTGCATAAATCTTCAAAAACTGACACAATGAAATTGTAGGTCAGGGAGCTCACATCTACAAGTGCAGTAACACTGTGGATGAGAAAAATATAAATAAGATTGGAGCACAGTTTAAAGGCTATATTTGGAAAAAAAAAAAACCAAAAAGACATGCAGGTAACTAGAAAATGGCATAAACGTAGCACAGGCTTACTAATGATACATCACTTGGTCTAACACTTCATTAATCTAGAAAATGAATAAATAGCAGTTGTCTCACATCTGGACTTTATTTCAAATAGTGCAATTTTCCACATGAGGACTTGTTAAATTCGTGAAGACGAGCATTAATAGAAGAATTAAAAGTTGGCAAGGAACTGCCTGAAGGGTAAATGAAAGGAAAGGCAGTGCTGAAAAGGCATAGCAGTGTCTGGAAAAAAAGTTACAAGTGCAGCTCTTTGATGCTGTTGGTTTAAAAACAAAAAAAAAAAAAGAAGAGGAAAACTGCAGCACAGGAAAAGTGATCATGAAACCAGACCTTAACAAAGCTAGAAAGCAGATAACAAGGGTTCATTTTAACCACCCAGGCAACAAGACTCTGGGGCAGTCTTCAGAGGAGAAGTTGGGACAAACTTTCCCACATTCTTTTATTAATGAGTATTCTTTAATTTAAGATATTGTGTCACTGACAGAGAAGGTCCCTTCCAGATTCTGTGAAAGTTTAAATAGATTTTGCTTTCCTCTGCTCTTCTGTTCATCCTTTGCCGAGAGGCTGGTGGCAGACACAGAGGAGCTTCCTGACAGTTTGTTGAATTGACAAATTAGTTAAGTTCCCCTTGTTCTTGATCCCAAGAGCATTTACAGGTTCGACCAGCAAAACATACTGGCAGATATTTGTGGTGGGATTAGGATAGGGTGACAGAAACAATGTAGATGAATTCAAGTGGAAAAAAAAAATAATCGTTATATTGCCACCAGTGAAAAGACAACTAAAGAAAAGTTACAGCCTGAGAGACAGCACAGCTCCACGTAGCAGAGCCTGGGGAAAACCGTCTAAAAGCCCGTTGCTACATCAAGTGCCGAGACACACATAAACAACACATTGAAAAAAACATAATCCTACTTAATGAAACCACAAAAAACCCTATTAACTTCCATTCTGAAATAAGCATGAAAAGAAGTGAATTTCAGTAATAAAATGTAACCTTCTGGCTCTAATGATAAGTCTATTACTGGATGGATCGATTAAGGAAGAGATGCTGCCTAACTCTTGACCTCCTCTGTTTTTTTTTCCCCTTTATATAAAACCTATACTCCATAACTTTTAACTTTTCTGACTTCAGGTCTACTTTGATTTGAAAGGAATGTTTGTGACCCTTGAAGGAAGGAGGCAGCACCTTCACACTCCACGTTACTACCCTTTGGTCTCTTACTGTCGTTTTCATTACCTGAATGTTCTCAGGCACTTATGACAACAAGGAAGAAGCCATACCTTACTCTTCCAATGGGACTGATGAATAATGAATAACTCTTAGTAAAGAAATAAAAAGGAAGGTTCATTTCTCACTGTGACACTCTGCAATACAGCTGGATTCCATTTAACTGATGGAAGCCCTGTATGCTACGGTTTAAGTACACATATACGTTACCTTTTAATGCAGTGAGCTGGAGATAGTCACAGCTATAAGGCAGACAAAAGAACCTAAGCAGTAAACTTCTTGTGCCTTATTTTATAGGGAAATAAATGTATCGTATATATAGGTAAGTAAACATACGTGCTACTCGCATAATACACAAACTAGGACTTGCAATGAAATTTTCTTGAAACAGTTCTGCTGTTTCACATCATGCCTAGTGTTCTTCTAGTCATTTATACAGCATTTAATGTGATTTCATCTGGAAACACCATTTAATCTAATATGCTGAATTACATTAATGTTTCTTAATTTTATTTTGGCAAAGTTCTTCCCTTGGTCTGAGATTAATAAATTGCATAATTTTTCATAATCTAAGCAGTATAAATCAGATCCTAAAACAATTCTGATTGCGTGTCCATTTTTTTCTCTAGTTATTTTATCTCCATAGGAAATTTCTTCCTGTTTTGTAGTGATAAAGGGATAATGCACCTCCACATTATCGTGGAAATAGAGTAAGGCAATGAAATTCAGACAAATTTTGCAGACAAACTATGGCAAGGGTTCACAGAAGAAAGAGACACACCCTCTGAGAATACTATGGTGTAACCCAAAAGGGATTAAACTCCTCCAACTATTTCATAGCTATCCTGGGAGGGGTTAGGTGGCAAAGTTGCTAAAATGCTCCATATGCCTCAAGTCTTTATTATGGAAGAATCATATACTAGGAATTGAGTACTCAAATTAAGAAAAGCACTGCATACAAAGTTTTAATAAAAAATAATAATAAAAAAGCACAATGGTTATTGGGCAAAACTGTATAGTCTGTCATCAGCTTTTTCTTCCTGTTTTTAACTAGCGGTCTTGTTACCGCATCGTTACCGTTTCATACTCATCAACAAGACCTGACATTTAGTGAAAACCATGCTCCAGTAGCTGTCGTTTAGCTTTACTAGACTTTCTGTCCCTGATGAAAAGCGTGTGTCCTAAACACTTAGAAAATAAGTTACAACTCCCATATCACTCCAAGCATAAGAATCAATTTTCCTCTAATTAAGAGTAACCAGTGATGTGCCAGATAAACAAACTGTCCCAAAGGAAGCGTGGGATGTTCTTAAATAGCAAAAACAAAGAACAAAGTATTTCTTCTACCTCAACAACCACTTTAAATATAAGCTATATGGTGCTGGAGATAGAAGCTCATTTCAATTCCCTGCAGAGTTCATTAAGTAGATAAAAACCTAAAAAGCATTCTTTCGTGTGCTTACACGTAGACTACAAAAAAACCACGTCAACCCTGCAATGATACAAAATTATCCTATTCTTAATGTGATCTGGAATGTTAATAAACTTTGCTTAAGGATCAAATAAAATTGTCTTAAAGATGCCCAATTGCCAATATCCTCATGTTCTTTTCTTGTTTAATAATAAATATCTTCTAGAGAGAAGAATAATCACGGCCACTCTTTTAAAATATGAAAATGTATTGTACAGATCTGGATTTTTATTTACAAAGAATTATCCTTTCTATTAATTAGAACCTATTAATGGTTCTTTTTTTCTTGGTTTATAAAGACAAACAGAACTTCATAAAGAACTGAGTCTTTAGCACGTATGCATCACCAAAACTAATGTACGATTTTCAGTATGCATGATCAATCACACACTTGTTATACCATCTCATACGGCAAATCTATGACCTAGTTCTAGAAATGGGTTATCTTCAGGTTTAAAAGCACCATCTGCTCTTAATGATGTCACCAGCAAAATGCTGTAATAAAAATAAAAAACCCCACATCCCTAAATAATGGTAAAATCCAAAGCCCAGAATAAATTTTCAAGTCATGACTACACTTACAGAGAGCACAATACAAATGCCAGCAACTTTTTCAAAAAAGGCGACCAGGTTCAAATTAGTCTCACCCTCTCCTTGGCTTCCACATTGTGCAATGGACAATGAATTCATAATATTGTTGCAAGGAAAGGCAACTTGGGGGCCAAAAAAAGGAAGAATTGGGAGAAAAATTATTTTTTTATTACTAAGAGTTCTTAAAAATCCAAAATAAGACATGGGTTTCAGGTACTCAAGGGAAAGAATCCTTTTTCTCTCTAGTAATGCAAAGAAAAGGGTTTACTCTTGCTAAATAATCTTCAGAAAGGTATGTGTACATTGGCAGAGTAAACACCTTTTTTATGTCAGAAAATTAAAACTCCTGTAAAGCCATCAAGCAAGAAATTTTGCCAGAAAGTTTTCATTCCAAAAGCCAAAGGAAATGAAGTCTTTATTCTTGATGTACATAAAAACTGATAGCTTGAACTTTATGCCAATTGATTTAACAATACATTATGATCACAAAGTTGCAAAATAAAAATGAAGTCAAGTGAAAGGCTTGAAGCACCTCCTCTAACATTTTACAAATGAAAATTGAACTAATGCATTAATAGGCATTATGCAAAAGTATGGAATTATTTCCACATACCCTGTAGTCACAGGGTGTGTACTATGACTATATACCTGAAAAATCTTTCACTGATCTAGAAAAAAAAGTAAAAACTTGAAATCTTTATCTCTGTACAATGAATAATCTTCAGGTTCCTACGTCAAATAAAGGTATTCTTCTTTTGTGTTTCATCTGATATGCAAGTTTCTTTATCCAATCTCCTTCTCTAATACCTCTTCAGTCTTCTATTTCCATGGTTTTCCCTCAATACAGCCCCCCAAAATACAAAACGTCCAGAAAATATATTTTTCAAGTATATTCTAATGCAGTAGAAATTAGATCAACTTCATTTTATATTCATATATAGGCTGTCAAATTAGAAGTTTATAAGAAAATATTCTGATGCAGAAAATAGCTCCAAAAAGAGCCAAAATTTGATCTACCAAACATAACAAGAATACGGCTTCAGCAACTACATCATTATGCAGCAGGTATCAATACACAGTTATATAAATCTAAAATAGAACATTCAGGTCCTATTCTCCATCACTTAATGTTTCTATGAAGAACTGTAATGGCAAAACCCCAGCAAATTATCACTGTATTGTCTTTCACGGGATTGTCTATTTGTACAATCAGTTGCATTTCTGCACCAAATTTTCAACATGTAAAGTCTTTCTGAAAAGTTAGTTTCAGAATTTAAGGACTGGATGTCTTCAAGATGCAAGGAAGTTGAGAAAAATCATGCTCTTCCCCTTTCTACCACTATGCTTACCCCTCAGCTCCAGCCTCCCCACTTCTCCCTCCCATAAGCTTTCTTTACCCCTCTTGTAATAAACCCATCCCCTTTCCTTATCAAAAGAAATTGCAGGGATATGACAAAGTTTTAAAGTAGCATCAGATGTGCAGTTCCCCAACTTTCCTTCCAGCTACAGAAAGGCTCTGAAAATGGAAATGTAATCTGCCCAAGAAATTTAACTTTAGTTTGGCTTTGCAATTCCTCACACTTAAATTGGCTTACTCAGCTTAAATTGGCTACTGCTTAAAAAGAAAGCACGGAAAAGCTGAGCAAATGGCCAAAAAAATAATAATAGCCTCTCTATTGCAGGGAATAGTAGATTTTCACATAAAATTCATGCTGCATCTACCTTCTGCCTGGTAAATTAAGATGCTACCATGCAATTTTTCTCAAGATAAAAAAAAATAAAAAAAATAAAAAATAGAGAACACTTGGATT
This sequence comes from Pedionomus torquatus, assembly GCA_013398155.1. Lineage (NCBI taxonomy): Eukaryota > Metazoa > Chordata > Aves > Charadriiformes > Pedionomidae > Pedionomus > Pedionomus torquatus. The sequence goes on along the minus strand of VZRU01009559.1, from coordinate 13,712 downwards.
AAGTATATTGGCATAATGCAATATGAAGTAATTGTATATTTGTACACTATTCAAACACACACAGTGTAGTTAATAAGCTACTGTACCTCATTTTGAAGTTCATCACCACTTTTGGTAGAAGCAAGCATCTCGTACAAAGTACAGCAGAGGTCTTCTGCTGTTGGTCCTCCAGGCGTCCCTCCTTGAGATTCATTCAGATACTTTCCAACTTCACACCATAAAAAAGAATCATCTACTTTTTCCAACGACTTGATATCAGATTTCTCATCACAGTGATTCTGTAAGTGATTCAGCTGGTTATTCAGAAATTTGTTATAATCTAAGCTTATAATTTTCTGCGTATCAGCCTCACCATTCACAGGCAGCTCTTCAGAGTGATCCAAATCATGCATGTCAAATGAAAACACTATATTTTTACCAAAGAACACTCTGTTATCACCATTTTGCTCTTCAGCCATCTGTAAGAGGGCTGTAAGCTGTTCTTCAGTGAAGTGAGAAGCAATCCGACATGTGGCATTACAAGCTGCAGTAGCAGATGATGATGGAAATGGCCCAAACATCTGCTTGATCGCCTTTGTTTCATCATGGCCAACAGAGTTTTTCCTGTGAAATGTCTTAAAGAGAAAAACAGCTCCACTTTCAATTGCTTCTTGTCCATTTTCATCTCCAACTGTTAACAAAACCAAAACCAAATGTAAAGTCATACACTTCAAACTAATTCTCTTTCATTGCCTATAACAAAACTGTACTCAATTTCTTGCTGCAAGTCTCATCAACAGAGATATGAAACAAAGACCATAACAACAACTAACGAGTGATGCAAGGTACCGAATTATAAAAGGTATACAATAATAAAGCATCTGTCTTCATTATCCTTCCGCTTACTAGAGATTCATATTAAGGATTACCAATGCTTTTTTTGTCCAAGTTAGAGGAGAAACTTGCCTGAGGTCTTAAACTCACAACGGTATATTTATGAGCTGTTTAAAGGTAACAAATTTCCACTTTGTCTCACTGTTTATTCACTGCCTAATCTGAATATTCATAACAGACTAAACATACAGAACTCAGATGGGAATTTCTACATTCTTGTAGTAATTCCCAGAAGACTTGCTACAGAATGTGCATTAGTTAGAAAAACTGCCCAAAGAAATTAGAGCAAATAAATGTATAAATTTAGATTTATATCTACAAAACATCACATTATGCAAATAAAAAATATAGCATTAGAGAAAAACACAAATTCACATCTTAGACGAATATTCCAAGGTACTCAAGGAAAACATAAGCAAAAACGCCATATCATGAACCAAAATGTCTCTACTAAGAACTTTAAAAGTCATCAAGCATAAACTACTAAGTGTACTGGGGGTTTTGTTTGTTTTATATGAGGACAAAATGCAGGATTTTTTTTGTAGTTAAAAAAATGTGTTCTAAACAGTTAGGTTACTCCAACATTTTTAGTATAATTAGCATTTCTTACAAGATTGAATGAATTTTAAAACACCTTAAAAGCTTACTGTGGAGATTTATGAGCTGTTAATGTCAAGACGTCTTTATCTGGTCAATTCCTTAGTTATATCAGGATCAACTGGCAGAACTCCAGTAGAGGAGAACAGTATGATTGAAGTGATAACACTCATGATTAACCCCTGGTATGGCTAATTCAAAAGAACTACTGAAATAAACTATTAATTTTAAAAGGAACAGTATTTCTAATTTTTTTTTAACCCCCCCAAATGGCACTTCTGGCATATCAAACTTGGCTATTCTCTTTTCAGTAATCGAAACTATCTTGTGCCTGTTTTGTATACCTCTGCTATTTAGTTATGTATTTGCTCTATTATGTCCCTGATTTTTTGCCTGTTAAAAGCCTTACTAAAATCAGCACAAAGATTCTAAATTACTTTGGCATTGTTACATGTGACTTGATTCACCTTAGGTTAGGTTTAACCCCAGCAAAAGCAAGGTATTTTCTCCCCACAGTGTAACAGGAAAGAGCAACAGAAATCCAGTATAAGCAGATGGAACAAGGCTGAGAAACTAGAAACTTAATCTATAAATGAAGGCACCTAAAAAATTCAGTATTCGCCTTAAATTTCCCTATGGTGCACTTTCAAGTTCGTGCAGAGGACTGGAGGTGATATTTATAGGATAATTGGGCACCTACATATGGAAGATATGTGATAAAGACACACACGTATACAATATGTATGTAAATATGGAATCACAAAAAAAAAAAAATTCAACATCTGAAAAATTATATAGATCTAAGCTTGGCTGCATGAACCTAACTCATACTCCTAACATACAAATACATACCAGTATTGAAAGTCACTTGTGTCAGAACAAAAGTAGCTTTAGCCTGTTGATTAAAAACTAAGTTTCCAATCAAAAATAAGTTTTCACGCTTTCTTTGCCATAATGAAGTTGCTGAAGTTTTAAAAGCTTAATTCCAGAGGAGTGAAATTTATTATTCATTTCTCTCCTCAACACCAAACACTTCAAGCAGAAAACATTTTTTCGATTTTATCTGCCTGTGTAGCAGTTCAAATTTTCACTATACCAATCACATGGAATTAAAGCAGATAACACCAAGATTGTTCTTTTCTCAGACTACTGCCATTCCAAAAGAAGCTGTTGCTTTTGCCTACTGAAGGTTAGTAACAAACCCAACCACACACTATATGAGACTGTCAAGAAGCAAGAATTCTACATAACAACAGAATCCTTTTTTTTTTTTTTTTCAAAACCCAGAAGATCAAATTGTGCATACACTTATCAGATTAACTGGAGTTTCACAGATATTTCAGGGTAAGCCTCGTGTCAACGTAGAACTAAAACTGCACTCATATGCAAAGTATGCAGCCAGAAAGCAGCTTGAAAAAAACTAACTCAACAAACTAGCCTATTATTAGACTACTAGAGGATGAAAACATACCTATTTGCTTTGCAGCTTGTAATATAGTCTTTAAATCGCCATTTACAGTTTGGCATTCTTTTTTGTCCAAATTGTCATCAACAAACTTTATTATCTTCTTCCAAGTGAGATCAGACTTCAGCAACTGTTCGTGTAGCTTTGATCTTTTAATCTGAAAATGCAAAATGTTTGGGATTTTTTTTAAAGTTCAAATCAGTATATGGAGGTTCCTCTAAAATTAAATATCAGAAAAAACCCCACTTCTTTCCGATTGCTTTCAGTTTCCCTACTAAGTTTTCTTTACATTCTTTCCTGCTTGTAAGAAAAAACACATGTACATGCTCTCTCACTACTTTATTCTTTCCAAGGCAGAATTCTCTGTGAAGCCAAACTCTTGCAACTTCAAGAGATTTACAGCTCCCAAGATTTCCAAATTCATTACACATTACATGTTTCCAAGCAGCTTTACTTCTTGGTGGGGGAAAAGCAATTCAATTTAGTNCGCCCGCCCCGGCAAGAGTCTCAGATGAACTTAATATTCATAGGGAGACAGTTTGGTTCCCCAGCTCTGCCAAGCTCAGAGTTTAAAAACATACCAGCCCAGCCCAACTTCCTGATAGATGAAATAACAGGGTTGTACTAACAGAGCCAAGTGACCCTATCCATATAGCACATAAATCACAAAGCTGCAGCAAATTTGACTTTGAGTGAAGACACTACGAAGGAAAAGACAGGAAACTATACAGAGTCTGCCCAGTCTTGCTTGCCTACCCATTAAATAGCCATGCAACTGAAGAAAGCAAACAATTCTTACTATATACACACTAATACTTCACAATTATGCTTTGGAAAAGAAAAAAAATAAAAATCTTTACCGTTAAATCAGCTAATTCCTCACTGTAATCCTCATGTTTAGTGACATTTGAAAAGGAACGTAATGCGCCTGTAAGACGAGGCAAGGCCATCTGTTACTCATTCAGTGATCCATAGGATGAAAAATCAAATCCCAGTTCAAGCACCTAGACGAGAGCAAAACAAATAACAGGGCTTTGTTAATGCCACAAATACAAACTTGCATGATAAACTTGAAAGATCCTTCTGAGCAAGTAGAACTTGGCTGGCACTTCAATTAAACAAGTTTTTTTTTTTCTTTTTAAAAATAAAAAAGAAACCTCTCTCAAAATGCTGCTAATCAAGAAGGGAGGTGAAAGACACAGAGCACAGGCAAGACACGGTAACATGCAGAGGTCACTCAGAAGGTTCTTCTCTATCCTCCCTGGAGAAAAGTTACCAGCAACGAGGCAAAGTGGCAATTATTCCTTTAGCACCACTAACACAAGAGAATTATAATGAAATCTATGTAACTGAACTTTAGCTCCCAACAGCAGTAAGTGATTACAACCCACAGGAAGATTTTCTCCTAATCAGCCCACCCCGGGAGCTTTGGGGTCATCAGCCGCCTCTGGTGCAAGGGCATCCTTCTTGACAACCGCTTAGCCACTTTTAGCCACAAACAGGCAAAGAAAATTACCAGGGGGATAAAAAAAAGTTCATAATAGACATAGCTGTGAACTACTGTAAGAGATAAAGGGAATAAAAGGACTACCAGAAAATTGAAAAAGAAAAGTATGCCTTGGGATGTTTTCATGTCACAACTAGGAGTGTACAAACACAGGCTTGCACCGCACGGGGCTCTCCCCCCAATTATAGCCTCTCTCTGCACAGACTTGCTTCCTCTGTGAAACAGACTCATACAGTAAAACACAGCTGTTCTCCAGCTGAACCTGTACTCATTCCAAGTTTTTTAGCGAAACTATACTCGAAGTTGTTTAATTTTGAAAGGTGCCCACAGCTGAATTGTTTAATGAACTCTAATGTGCAGCTCCAGTTTCTGACGATAGCAGAGAGATACAGATTTAGATTATTTTTGAAACAACTAATGATACCATTACAAACCTAATGATCTGCATCATTCTTAGCATGCAAGACCATCGGCCATCCAGAATTTAAAGAACTTAAAACAGAGTTAATAAAATTACTTCCCCCCCTGCCCACTGTCATATACTGTACAGAACTCAAAGCTTTAATCCAATTATCCTTCACATTTTTCTTCATTTAATGACTGCACTGGTATTTTAGCCATCAACTCTGCAGTACAGCACAAAAGCAAACCCAGGTGCAGCGTTCCAGTCGCAGACAGAGAAATGTCACTGACTTGTTAGGTCTGCTTGTTTTCTCACCTGACATTAAGATGCTTTTTGAGAAAAGCTATCACAACAGCTGATACTTTTGAGACAAATGTTATAACAATGAAGCTACAAAACATGGAAATACAAAAAGCCTTTAACTGTGAAGGGGATAGAGAGAACATGCTCAAGCCTAGAAGCAGACAGAGCCAAGCCACACTGTGGCTTTCAAGATGCTCAATGGATGTATGACATGTAGGTCATACCAGCATCACTCCCAGTGAAAAGAGCCTGTGAACGTTAGAGCCACCATTAGAGAAGTAATGTGTCCAAAATTTGAGGAAATCTAACTTGACCTTTCTGTGTGAACCCCAGAAAAAGGTAAATCTCTCTCATACTGTTCCAATGACAGCATTGCTATTAGCTATTAAAGATCATTCCATTTTGCCTATTTATTTTATACCTACACTCAGATACTTACTGCTATTGAATCATGGCTCTTTACAATAATATAAGAACATAATTTTAATATTATCATCTTAATTGTCCTTTCTGAAATAACACGTACAGTAATTTATGAAAGTTTGAATCCACTTTAAAAAGTTCACTTTTCACATACACACTTTTAGGAGATTTTAAAGCATCTCCAGTAGGCCCATCCATTAGAAAATCGAGTTTCAAAGGGCTGTTTCTCCCTCCTTTATTCATCATGTCATTAATACAGTCTGAAATAAAACACATGGAACCCCAGAGGACAAGTAAGGGTACATCTCCCTAACCACAACCTTGGCCAAAGCGCCACATCCAGCCCTGAAACCCTACAGTTCTAATAAATGGTGCTCATACTAATAAATGATGCTTCACATGGGCTTACATGCCTTTGGAACTTGCTGGTCCCCAGGGGGGCCGATTTGGCAGAGCAGTTACCCAAAGCTTCTGCACCCCATTTACAGGCAAACCCTGCATGCCCTTCACTTCTGGTCCATGACACCTGTGCTCACACAGGCACCACAAGAAAACAAAAATAGCCATCAATCAGAAGGCAAGGGACAGCTGCAATTATTCTATTGTTAATGTAAAATCCAATGTAAAGATTAGGAACTTACACTATTATTCTGACACATCCTGGAGCCAGCTGTAAATTCTGGGCCAAAATTGCCGTGGCCCTGTAAGATGGAGCTTAAATTTACATTTGTTTGGTTTTTTTTATGTAGTTACCTGCTTTCACATAAAGGCCGTTGCTGTAGATACCTGCCTGTGTCACACTGCCTTTAGAGTAGACCAGCTACTGCTTGTCTTCCCACTGCCACCATAAGGGTAACTAATTCAAAGAATCATAGAATGGTTTGGATTGAAGGGGATCAAGTTCCAATCCCCCTGCCAAGGGAGACCTCCCACTAGACCAGGTTGCTCAAAGCCCCGTCCAGCCTGGCCTTGAACATGTGGTGTGAGAACACAGGACATCGTATTTCATGTTTGTAGAGGGACAAGCGGAGCACCTCTCCTGTGAAGACAGGCTGAGGGAGCTGGGGCTGTTCAGCCTAGAGAAGGCTCCAGGGAAACCTTCTAGCAGCCATCCAGTATCTGAAGGGAGCTACAGGAGAGCTGGAGAGGGACTCTTTGTCAGGAAGTGTAGTGATAGGACAAAGGGGTAAGGGTTTTTAATTGGAAGAGGGGAGATTTAGATTAGATATTAGGAAGAAATACCTCACTGTGAGGGTGGTGAGGCACTTGAACAAACAAGTTGCCCAGGGAAGCTGTGGATGACCCATCCTTATCCTTATCCTTCACTTTCAATTGTCCTTCAAGTAAGGACAATTTGGGCTCATTCTGGTAATGATTTTTAGAAAAAGGAACTGAAGTTTGATGATTCCTAGCACTATCTCAGATTTCCTGCCCCTTAAAAAACAAAACCACCTTAGCCTTCCACCAATCTTCTGTTTGTAAAGCAGAAAAAGCAATACACACCTTTCTAAAGCTTTGTGAAGATGAGAGGTAATAACTTTTAAAGTTTATATTACTTCTTTTAAAGGCAAGTGTGATTTTAACATGAAACTTTTTATGAGAGAAAGTAAAACATAAAGGCAGATTATATTCAGAATTCAGGTATGAAACCATTCAAACTGTATAGTTTGGAAGTAAACCTAACAGTAAACCTGGATCATAATCTCAGCAGGTTTTTATTGATTATAAGGAAAAATTTGAAAAACTGCTAGTGATATTACAAAGGTAACAAACATTACTAGAGAAGTTTTCCACTACATATTTTCACCAACTACTTAACATTTTCTCCCATTCCTGGACTTCTTGTGTTTTTTCCTATAGGCAAGTAACAGAACTGCCTATTTCTTTTCTCCACTGAAGTGTTGCAGAGATTATGGTCAAAGAGAAACCCTTTTTAAACTTACTTAATTCCTATACTTTCCAACAAAATAAGCCAGCTGCCCAGCAGGCCTAAGAGAAGGGGACTGCTCAGATCTGGCACCTCAATTTTCAAGTTGAATACAAATTTTTCTTTATTTACAAATGATGGAATAACATAACAAAATCTGTAATTATACTGTCCTGAAGTACCAGCTTCTGTAGCGTCTAGTATTTGAATTGTTACAGGTACCCTAAAACATCACAGCAGTCATTCTGTTTACACTATTTAAAGAATATTAAGCCACACCACCAAGTTTTGGCTATATGGTCTATAATTCTTTACACTATTAACAGGTTTCTTGCTGTGTATGTAAACTTCTCATTTATAAAATCTGAAAAAGTTATTATCGATCACTAATCTAATTAAAGAACATTAGAAAGAAAAAGAGGCTTTAGACATTGACAATAAATAACAGGTTGCTATCAACCATGTAGTACTTCGATCAAATGGCATTTTCCCTTTCACTTGTGAAAGTAGAAACATTTCAAAGGCAAAAGAAAAAAGAAAAACATTTAAAAAGGCAAAAGATAAGCCATAAGACAACACAAAAAATAAAGGGGCAGTACAGTAATGTTTTGCACTTTAAATATATTTTTAAAACACCAAGATAAACATTAGCACAGTATTATCTAAATCAAATACAAAAGCCTTGAGGACAAATTAAAACATTTAAAATACATACATACACACTGTATTTTACTTCTTTACACTACTCTGCAAGAGGAATAAAAATCAATCCTGAAGTATTAAATTTTAGTGACATGAGTGCATTTTAGAATTGCTACAATTAACCTCAGCAGCTTCACTAACACAAAGGTAAACTTTGTATTTCATTTACAAATAAGTCACAATATTTAAAAACACCCACATTCTCTTTGGTGTGTATTGCTCACTGCCATTTTAAATAAACATGTAAAAGCATTAGATGAAAAAGCCATTTTACTAAAAGGGGGACAGTTGTATTAGATTCACTTAAACTTCTTATCCAAGCATGTTTGATGGAAACAGCACAAATAGAGCGTCAAAGCTGACAGCAAGAGATAATAGCAGTTTAATAACGTCTGGGACATTAATCACAAACAGCAGTCCAAAGCAAGATACTAAAATATTTATATTTTCCAACTTTATATTTTATACCTTTATAAGCAGTGCTATGTGATGTAGCAACAACTGTACACTCTCAGACATCTAATTTTCTGCAAAAGGCTCAGATATCACACTGGAATTCTCTCACAGCATCTGGGTCAAATATTGCTGATCTCCAGTCAAAGCCGGGTCACTCTTTGAAAGGGAGATGTCAAGATTAAGGAATATGTACTCGGGAAGAAATAGTGGCTGCCTGATACATGGTATTCATCTCAGTGAACTCCAGAATTCAAGCAAATGCTTCAGCATAATGAAAAGGTCCAGCAGTGCCTGTATGTGCCATCATTCATGTAAAAGACAATCTCAGGATCTTAATTGTGTAAGTCACTAAACCAAAAAAAACCCCTAAGAAATAATGGAATTGCCAGCCATGCATTCAATAGAGTCTTAACCCTTTCCAGATTCTCTCTCTCAATTTTAGCCATGCCCAACGGGTATGTTTGTTAACACTGGTATAATATAGGGGGAAAATTGGCCGAAATTTCAGCCTAGAAATTTATGACAAAATGCAAGGTGCACCTTTTATAAGTATCTCCCACACCCTGAAAATATGCACACTTCCATTTCACGTAGGCCCTTCTACCACAAGATAAAAAAAGGTTAATTAAAAAAACATTTAAACAACACCCAACTACTGAATAGACACGCAGCCCCATAAATCAATATTATTAGAGAGTCAGTCATTTGTCTTCTCTTCAGAGCTCACATGCCACGCAGGCACTTCAAACAGCCCATCAGCTATTTTGTGACCAGCAAATGCCAGCTTCTAAATTGACAATTTATTATTACAGTTAGAATTAGAACTAAAAAAAAAGGAGTGCTGCATTCCCATAGTATTACAATTTGTGCTAACTAGAATCAAGGCAAACAGCTGCTGCCGACCTTCCCAGGGCTGACTGCCTACAACGCTGAAGCAATACAAGCAAGAAGGTACTTTGAGAAAGACACCTGTATGGTTTCCTACAGGAAGGAGACCCCTAACCATCTTCTTGACAAGCTTGCAAAGAGTCAGAAATGTGTACTTATTCCATGAGAAAACAGGGAGGAGAACAAAGATTGAGGCATTATGTTACCATTCTTGGCTAAGATAATGAAAATAGCCCCGTTATGTCTCTTGTAATACGAGGAGGTTAAAGCAGGAGTTCTTCCTGTTGTGCAATTTATTAAATGGTTACCTTTCTAGAAACGTGGTTGTGCTCTGCTAAAATGTTATGTAAAAAAAATGCTATGTAAAAATTCTTAAAGTGAAAAAGAAAAAAAAATTTTAGAAAAATTGTACTGTAAGCTAAGAAACATGCACAGATTTGTCAAGATTCTCCAATTTAACAATTAAAAGCCTTTGAATGAGCATCATGAGTATTCAGCATGACACACATACAAACTGTTCAGATTTACAGAATCCTTTGAAGACTCTCTATAAACAAGAACACCACACTGACAAGAAAATTATATAACCAAGCATTTTATTTACATTCAGGCAACACAGCTCTGTACCATATGATGTCATGCTCAGCAATAAAAAACTCAGGGAAAGGAGAAGTAAGGGGGGAGATGACATCTGTGCTTATGGTGTTTGCCCAAGCAACTGTTACACATCTCCTTTTTTCTGCCCTTCTCACAGCAGAAGGGAGTTAGTGAGGGGCTGGGTGGGTGTTTGGCTTCTGGCCGGGGTCAACTCATCATAAATAATAAGTTTCTTGAAAGCAATGGAAGAGAGGACTTTCAGAGATCCTCTTTACTCTTCCTTAATCTTTCAAGGACAGGACAAATCGCTCCCCCTCAGAGCAGCAGCTAGGAATAATGCCTTCATATTTCTTGAAAAAAATAATCAGAATCCAGTTTCCAAATACCAGCTCATGAAGCAACTCATTCAGCAGTCTTCACCAGTTTCAGAAAAAGGAGTGGTTGATATAGATATTTCTTAAAACATAGACAGAAACATTTATATTTGAATTAATGTAAGTCACTACTGTACGAACTCATCTATATTCATTCTCACAACTTCCTCAGAATCTGATTTATAAATGGAAAACTGAAATTTACTCTACAAATCACTTGATAAATGCTTCAATCACCAACCTATCATACTATGATTATCTATTCTTACTATATGACCAGCTTACGATTACAATTTAGGCCTGTAACATCAGATTCACTTTATTTTCAGGCCAAACTTCCAACATGCCTTTGGGTGTGCAGAAGTAACAGATGGCTCAGAGTAAATACATGCCATAGAACAAGTTACAGGAAAATCTAGGGAGGTGTATAATCCTTACCTCTAAACTACAATCCTAACTCAGCATACAACAAAAGGAGAGAGCTAGCAACTACTCTGTCCCTAAAGCATCAATTTGGTAAAACATCACTGCATTTGTCTTCCTCCCCCCACCCCCTCAGTATATTGCCCTAAGAACCTGCTGCTACAGGAGAGAGATACTACACAAACATTTTGTTTGAAAACAGAGCTACTGAGATAACAACAGAGATTCTGATGATTACATTTTTTGATTTCGGAGCCTAATGTCTCCTAATTTCTTAGTTCAGAAGATCAGCAATTAGAATTTCTAACAAAATTCTAAACACACATTATAGGTAACTGCGTTTAATTAGGTAACTGCATCCAAACTAGAAGAAAAAACGAAATCTATTCTCTTTCTCCGAACATGAGAGACTAATTTGGTTTTTAAAAATGCACATGGTGGAAACTGTTCAAAACCAATTTCAACAATTGCGACTAAAACAGTTTACCAGAAGGACATTACACTTTTATTGGGAGTAATGAGAACTTCCAGCAAATTTTGTTGGAGGGGAAAGAAATCTGTTCAGTACTCAAAATACTAATATAAGCTAGAATTAATCACAGATTTAACAACTTCCAAATAAACTTTACATTATAACTATCCAGTTAAAGACAACATGTGCCTTTCCTTCCCCCAACCACCTCCCCGCCCCAATACTAGGTCCTACAACTAATGTAAGAGAAGAGGAATGAAAAATGAAAAACAAAAAAAACATGGATCAGCCTGAGATCAGTTCAGTACTTTAAAAGGATTACTTTTTTTCAGAGAAAGAGTTGTGGTTTTAGAAGAACCTGCAGAAATACAAACTGGTACTTTACAAAGGACAAATTTTCTATTCTTTAAAAAAAAGATTTTTTTCAACTCTGAATGTTCTTCTTGACAACAGATTTAAGACTACACTTACTAAATCTATAAATGATAGTGAAATACATGTGACTGCAACTCTTTTAGAGGTGAAATTATGATTTAAAATTATCTTGAAGGAACCACATCCAACAGGGACAGCAAAACATATTACATTAAAGCAAGAGTAAGAAACCGCAAAATTAGAGGACGCCAAGAAACAACACATTAGTTGCAGTTTAATAGAAACACATCTACAGACTACAGCAAGTAACAATCATCACGTTATCTGTCATGCTGGAAACATGGAAAGTCAGGAAACATTAAAGACATGAGTGAGGCCTTAAAACATACCAAGTTGTCCTTCCACTAGTCAGTATTAAAAGACTCCATTAGAGTACTGCTGTTGTACACTGTCTCTAGAGAGACACAAAGAAGTTTAGAAAGATGCAGTGGAGGATAACAAAAGTGACCAGCCATATAGAAAACATTACCTACTAGAAAAGTTACAACAAACTCAGGTCAAACCAGTCATTGGGAAGAGAAACACCTTGATATGGTTCAAATAGATCTATGTCAGCTGCAGAAAGGAATGAACAAGAAGACAAAGGGGTCAAAGACAGTAGATGTGTTCCTCTTAATTTTAAAATCAAAAAGTATTACTTCAGATTTAGCTTCAAAATAAGTTTCAAAAACACAGAATTGCCAGAACAAAGTATTGTCATTTGACAATTTCTTATCTTCTCTCTTATCCAATGGAACCAGTGACCTCACCTCTTCAAAAGGCCAAGCTAGCTTTTTGAGAAAGCCAAGCAGGTCTAACATTTAACCAAGTTATACAATGCATAAAGGCCCTAGTTGGGAGTTGGTCAGTGTCACCATATGAGAAGAGAGTTCCTCCAAATACCTACACGCCTAATTCCAGGATGATGCAAATTTACTGTCATGGCCAGAAGCAAGTCAGACCCAGAGGAAATTATTTTATTACCGGGTCTACTAAAAAGCAGCGTGTGTTTACTTAGACTCAGCAGATCACTGATATAATTAACATGGATGAAATTAAGATTAAGATGAAAGCCAGCTTGCACCTAAACTGACAGAGGGTCCAGTTTTCATAAAACTGTATCTCTGCAACCTACCACGTAGCACTTGTTGTTATCTTCTCCAAATTTCTAGTATTATTTCTAGTGATTCTACTCATCTACTCTACTCAAGTCAAGCCCATCCTTAAGAAAATAACTAAACTTGACCATTCCATCTCTGAAGATTACTGGTTCCATTTCAATAGTACTATTTCACAGTCAAATCCTTAAAAAGCTTTCAGTCTGAAAAGGATCTACACTAATGTTAAGATTAAAAGCAACAACAAAATCTAAATTCAGAACTCATACAAGCTTTTAAATATAGGTATTATTTGAATTCCAACGACATTCACTCTCCTGAAGGGTAAGCCTTAGGACACAACAGACAGTCATGCATTTTACAAGCGAAGCTGTCAGTTTACCATTGCCAACCAAAATGAAGCAAGTAGTACTCAAAAGGGGAAACACATTCGATGTGACCATGTGCTGGTTTTTTCATTCCTAATTTCTCGTGCTCTACATCTAATACCAGGAGTAAGTACTGAAAGTATTCAGGCCTGTTCAGCACCTGTGCTGTTTCCACTTGACGATACC
>VZRU01009557.1:256721-280207 GCA_013398155.1 Pedionomus torquatus | reverse complement strand
CCAGCCTACATATGGTAGGATTTGAGGATGATTTAGGTTGGAAGAGCCCAGCTTTTGGTGGTTGTCTGCTCCAGCCCCCTGCTCAAAGCAGAGCTGATGTTAATGTTAGGCTGAATAATGTATGTGATAGAAAGTGAGACTCATCATAGAAATAGCATATGGCAAGGTTTTTAAGTAAAAGCATCTAATAGCTTGATTTAATATATTGGAGACCCAGTTCAGCTACCATTAAAACCAATGGAAGCTTTTGCATTAGGCTTAGTTAACGGTGAATTGTCTGTATATGTAGTTTTCTCTATGCTATACTAGTTTTAAGAGTCCTAAGGCAGGATCAGGATAGCATCACAAGACAGTATAAAGATACAGTATTTAGATCAAAACAAGTGCATATTTTTAGTGATGTTGATATAAAGAGAAGAATAATGAGAAGCTATTAAGTGTTGTAATTCATATGTAGTAATGAGTTACCTTCTGCATTCCTGATTGCAATCTGATACGTGTACTAATTCTCTGTTAGGACTTTTTATTAGACACTTTATCACTGTTGAATATTTGTTTCCTGAAGTATAGAACATCTCAGAACTGCATGAGCCGGAAGCCTTAAGAAGCAGTTGGTGGGGGGAGAATTTCTACAAAGTCCAAAGAAGCTGCTTATGTAAATGACACTTAAGCAAAACAAAACAAAACAAAACAAAAAAAGCCAAACTCAAGACAGCCCAGATCTGTTCATTCCTTGAAAGTTTTCAGTGGATGCAGTCTGAAGCTTTGTTCTGCCATTTTAAATATACGTATGTGTGTGACGAGTTGGGGAGAAGTCCTGCTGTGTGGTTTTGGTTGTATTCAGATAGTCTGGCTGCTGGCCTTGTTGAGGAGCAGGTAGACAGACTCATCCTGATCTACGACATCTTGCAGAATGGCTCGGAGGAGGTATTTACCTACCAGCAAATTTTCCATGTACAAGGTAGAGACAGATGTGGAATTGAATTTTCATCTGGAAAACAAGAGTGCTGGCAGGATTTTGGGACAGGATTTGGAATGAGAAATGGTTTGTATTCCAGCCAGTGGCAGGGCCAAGGGTGTGGTCCTCTGCTTGGAGCTTAATCGCTTTTGGCTGGAAGTCTTGTAATAAAGGTGGAGGTCATGCTGCTTTCTGGCTGAGAAACTGGGAGAAGCTTTCACATTTGTTGGTGAAGCAAGAAGTGGATAGCTCTCTAACCTAGCTCTAACAACCAGTGCACAGTAATAGGCAGGAAATACCCGGAATTGTGATATTTAATGTACCTTTATTTTACTTGGGTTTTATTAGGCTTGCAAGTCTCCTTAGTCTTTCTTATCATCCTTTCCCAGAAGAGCTTCGGTGCATACTTTTTCTGTTTGTCATTCTTGACAGTGGCGCACCATGTTGCAAGGTGTAGCACTTTGTGAAGTTTTAGATGGATCTGTATGAAGTGAGCAGAGGGCAGCCAGTTTGGTCCTGACATTTGAGAATGTCTTGGACAATTTTTGACCAGAAATTGCTGAGAAATTGAAATATTTTTGCAATTATTTGAGATGGGAAAATGGTTAGAATTTTAAGAGATCTAAAAACGTAATTGCAATAGAGGTATAGTTTCTAGAGAAGTGGACGGTTTAGACACTTTTCCCTTAGGAAAAACTTCTTCCTGGCATGTGAGTAGGTAGGCCTTGAAAAATTCACTGCTTTTATTAGGATACAGGCTTGGTAAGCCATGAGGGACTACTCTGACTTGTCTGGCATCTTGTATAATATGAGTAATGGATATTTTTTTTTTAATTATTTTCTTGTTTAAACTAGACTATACTTTTTAGAAAATCATCTAGTGTTGACCTGAAAACAACTTACTCTGATTTTTATCTCTGTCTTGCTTTAGTCCCTTTGCTAGATAAATTTTGGGCTTCAGCCTCTTTTACCTGCATCATCATTTACAGACTGAGCAAGATACTTCATTTTTTTTCAAAGCTCAATAAATAGAGCTGTGGTGGTTCCTCTCCCAAAGGCATATCTGTCAAGTTTTATCAACTTTTGAACACCCTATTTATCAGCTTTCTTGCCGTATGGACAACAGAACAGGACGTAGTATCCCTGCAGTGATAAACCCCATTCTATATTTACTTTATATTTCCTTACTTCTGTATTCATTATCTTTTGTTAGCTCCTTTAGTCAATGTTGTATCATATGTTTCTTGTAGGCTGATAAATGTCATAAATCCCAGTTTGCTTTCAGGCTGGTTTTCCAGAATAGTCTTGCATTTGTTGTCCTACATTTTCTTCTTGTGAGTCTTTTGGTTGTATGCTTGGCTTTATTAAATGCAACCTGCTATATGGTTGCTATATAGCTATTATATAAATAGCAACTGTATAATGGACTGAGTAATTGATTAATTCATAATAGTGTTATTGATGATGTGTCATTTCCGTTATTTACCATATACATGTTTGTCATACTTGTGTTTTAGAAGTTATGTGGGTCAGTGTTACAGATTCTATAGAAGTAGAGGAGAGCTTCTTACCTTTTACTGTTTTGAGATGGTTTTGCCTTCTGAGATGGGTTGCTGTAGACTCTCTAAAGAAGAGAAAAGAAAAAAAAGGTTGTGATGATTTGAAACTTTTCATGTGGTTCTGAATGATTTTTCTTCTTAGTATCCCACTTAATTGAAGTGTCCCATAGAAGTTAAAATTTACTTCACTTATTTGCTTGAGCAATGAAATTTCTACTTTTTCAAAAGTACCTTTTGATTGAATGTCTTCCATAAATCCATGTTGCCTGGCCTTAATTATGTCAGTGTCCTTCAATCACTGTTGTCTGCTTTAGCCAATGATTAATATCAAATAGACTGATAGTGTAGTCACCTGAGTCATTCCTGTTTACTGCTGTACTTAAAAGGTAGCTTGTACACAGTTTTGGTTCTTCTTTAATATTTCAAGAATTAGAGAAAAACAGCATTAATTATTTGGTCAGCCTGTTAGTTTTGGTGTTTTGTTTTTGTTTTTTTTTTTTTTTAAACACAGTTACCAGTGCTGTAGTTAGCTGGGTCTGATAGCTGCCTGTAGAATGTTTTCTTGCTTGTGGAAAATGAAGTTTTATCATCTTGAGGTAATGTTGCTGTTGCATTGTGGAGCACTGCTGCTGAATTCCTACTCCAAGTTTATTTAACAAGAACCCAGTTCCTTGTTCTTAAATCTGCTTGTGTTAGATTTCCATTATGTTCTTGGGTTCTTAAAGTTTTCATTTGATTAGGTTAAAAAGGCTATTTCAAACTAAATAGCAACGTAACTACCTTGAAATGAAAGGATACAGATGATTTCAAAATAAAGTAGCTGTGTAGAGGAAGGATCAGTGGTACATTTTTTTTCCAAGGTTTAGGTTTCCAAAATTAATAAAAAACCTAAGCAAGCAGCAGTTCCGAAGCTATAAATTGCAGTGACAGTCCAAATCTTAAATTTTTTTGTTTGTTTGTAGGAAAGATTAGATGGGCAGACCTGAATGCAGATGTTGCTTAGTCTCAATTTGGGATACTGAGAATCAGTTTATCTCTGCCCAAAAAAGCAAAAGGTCTTGGTGAGACAGATTGCCATGTGGTACAAATTGACAGAATTCTGTAATGGAAACGTAGGAATTTAACATTGCCTGAAAACCTTAACTCAAGTGCCTGTGAGTTAGGGACAAATCCTAAAATGGCAATTTTATGTAAATCTCGAGGTTGAGCAAAGTCTGGATACTGTGGACACATGACAGTTCATTTCCTTCAAAGACTCTGGAAAACAGCTTTTTGCCTAGATATTTATTAGTGAGGTATAAATTTTGTAAGAATGCAGCTTGTGGCCAAAATGTGTTACAGTAATTATAGACCTTCCTTAGATTTTTTTTTTTTTTCAACTGAAACATCTTGTTATGTATTTTAACACACAAATCTAGCTGGTAGAATCAAGTTCTGACTTGTATAAAGCAGATGTTTGAGAGCTTTAATGGATTTGTCAGCTACGAAAAAGTGAGCTTGAAAAATAATTTAAAAACCCACGAGCCTGGTAAAACAGCCATTGTACATGAAAGAAACCAATGAAATGAGTTGTGTGGTGTTGATAGCACCTTCTGTACCTATAGCATTACCTGTTAATTGTGAGTGAAAGCCACTTAAAGGCTTAATGTTATTGGATTACATTTTGTGTCTGCTCAGAGGATGGACTTCTGACTTCCAAAGTACTAAGTTGTTTACAAATAGAAAGGATGTTTTTTCCCTTGTCATTCTGCAGGTTTGTGATGAGGTTGATTATGATTTCTTCTCTTTTCAGCCCTGTATACTTACAGCGGGTATTTGGGGTACCACCCCAGGAAAAGGGGCCTCAGTTCCAGTTTAGGAAGCAATTTCCCCCAATATGGAGGAAAACTGCAGCTGTTTGTAGGGTTACACTAGCACCTTGATCAAGGATTGACCTGACTTCAAGAAAATCTTGGAGAAAAGATTCCCCTTTAAAGGAGTGGTGGGAAGTCCTCAGGTAGCATTCTTGCCCAACAGTGTTGCTCATTGGACAGCTACAGCCTCAGCTCCTTGCTCCAACCTGAGGCTTTCCCTGCGTGTTCTTTACCCACAAGAAATCTGTTGTTGTGCAGATTCCTCAATCAATAGCCATTAGTTTGTAGAAGATCTTGATTTACGAAAATCTAGCAGTCCAGAAAGGGGCTTTTCCTTCATCAGGTGATAGCAAGGAGGAAATGTGTTAGGAATATATTATTTCTGTGATTTGCCATCCTTGATTAATAAGGAGGCACCATAGATAAGACCAAAATTACGTTTTAATTAATATTGAAATTCAGAACCTAGGAAAGTTACCTAGATAGTGAAGATCTGATAAATTAATGACTTAATCTTTAGCCAAAATTTATGACCTGATCACTCATTCCCTCTTCTTAATTCCTCACCCTTTTCCTTGCTCCACCCTGACTTTCAGAGTGCAAGCGTCGTGTAGTCCACCCCAACTTGCCTTTCCAGTTGGTACAGCTGCCTCTCTGCACATTGACTGTGTTGTGCAGTCTCTGTCAGAGGTTCCTCTCTGTTTGTCTTCTGTGCTCTCACCTTTTTGGCTGCTGCAGAAGTACCACAAGATTCTTGCGTTCCTTATCTTGTCTGCTCTGACATGGCTAAGAGTATTCCTCTCATGCATTTCTGGCTTAGCTTTCTTGAGTCTCTTTTCTGTTCTGCAACCCTCCTCAAAAATCATTACCTTTTTTCAGAGTGTCTCATTTCCAAGGGCTTTCTCTCAGCTTTCCCTGCAATTTATTTCCTGTATGTTTTATTTCTGGGTAAATTCACCTGTTACACCTACTCAAATCATCTGCAGGTCTGTTTTTTATTCTGTTTGGGATTTTTTTTTTTCCTTCTTCAGCTACAGTTTCATCAACTTACAGGTGTCTCACTTTCAGTTCAAAATTCATACAGTCAGAAATTCTAGGGAGGAGGTAACTTATCTGGATGCAGTACAGAAGAGCAAGCCAGCAAAGAGTTCCCAGAACAAAGTGTGGTGGCCAAAGTGAGGGACAAGGAAAACTATTTTGTAGCAAAGTAGGATGAGATCAGCAGGCTTCTGAGTATGCTTCTAGGTACTGAAGAGCTTAGGAGTCTAGTACAGAAAGGTCCTCTGTATCCTAAATTTTTGGGAGGGAAACCCAGATGCTAAGGAGGAGTGGGGCCCAGTGGATCCAAAACTGGCAAACTGCTCAATCCCAGCTCATTTTTGGTGCTTTATCTTTGTATCTAAAGCTTTTCAGCTGTGTTTTCATTGCAGTGTAACATTCAGTGCCAGCCTTTTTGATATTACTCATACTAAGCTAGCTTTGATGTTAGGAGCTAAAGATCCTGGGTTCCCTGATGATCCACATGGGTTGATCTGAAAGCTCTTCCCCCTCCAACACCCCCTCCCCCCAGCAGAAGGATTATGGGCATTGCAGGAGGCAAAGGGACATCCAGTTGAGGTTACTAGGAATTGTGATGGAGGCTTGTCTCTGCCACAGTGTGCACAATGGTTTGCTTGAACTGCCCCACAGTATTTTCACATGTGGCTGCTGTATGTTGTCTTTAGGTACCAATCCTTTCAGTTTGATTTGAAGAATGATGAATGGATATACCATGAACGTTCTAATGGGCTGTCAGCTGCTTCAAAGAGGCAACCCAAATCAGGCCAAAATTGATCCTAAACTAGATCTGTGAGAAGACCTGGATTTTCTTGTTTTAGCTTCTGGTGCACATAGTGGGGATAATCCCATTTCATTATATAGGATTATTGTGAAAATAAAAATATTGTGATTTGTATAAAAATTATAATGTTAATGTGAAATGTAGTAAAAATACATGTGCCAAATGTTGGTTGATAGGTTTAGCCTGCAGGGAGTTTTGCCACTGTTTGTGATACACACAAAAGATGTGGGTAAGATCTGCTCAAGCACTTTTAGTGGGGGTTTTGGGGGTATTTTCTAGCTTTCAGGCTGGTGACTTTTTTCTTTTTACTCTAATATCAGTGCTTCAGTAGTGTATATATGAGAAAAAATGTTTCTCTGATTTTTGTCTTTTTCTTCAGTAACTAATGCCCTCTCTACATCTTTCTCCGCATGTTTTGGTTTCCTTTTCATGCAAAGTATGGAGGAACTTACGAAGCTTCTTATTTAGTCTTTAGATCTATTAAGGAGCTGAGTTCTGATATGGAAAGCTCCCTCCATACCATCCGTCTTTACAGGTTCTCTAAGTCTAATCAACCAGTTTCTGTAGGTCATGCTTCAAATACTTTTTTTGTTTGGGCTTTGGCTACAGAGTGTTTGATTTTTATTTTTTAAATTTATTTATTTTTTAACTAGAAAACCCAAAACCTCTTTCTCTGTAGATTTTGGATGTATTTTGCCATTGTTGGAAGGAAAGAGGAGCTATATTTTCTTACTGCAGAAGATATTTCTCCAGAACTACCTCGGCTGCATTTGGGTCTGGTAGAGAAAACATCATAGCCTTCCCTCAGTCTTGTTCTTTTCCTCCAGTATGGCTTAATCTGCTGTTGTCCATACCTACTTGATATGTAGGAACTTGACCTGATCTTTGCTAGTGTCTTCAGGACCTTGGCTAATAAGAAAGTAGCTGAAGTCTGAAATTGTATATCTTTTTGCTCAATAAAACCAAGAATGAGAGGAATACTGTAACTGCCTGCAGATCTAGGAGGATCTCACAGCACTGGGTGTACTTGATCTTTAGAAGACTTATTTTTCAAGAATGAGCAGTGGAAATTTCTTGAATACTCTGCCACTCAACTGGCAAATCTTTCTTGTTGTAATTCTAGTGGGTTTTTTATCCTCTTGTAATTGTCAGGAAGCTGCAATTCTGATAATTAAGCATTAATATTCTTACAGAAGAGGATTATGCATCAAGTTCTCCATGTTTGGTTGTCTTGCGGTAATCACTCATTTCAAAAGGGATGGTTTGTACAAATTATTTCTTTGGATATCCTGATCCAGTGTCCTTTTTAAGCTATTAAGAGGAATTTAGGGAACAGATCTTGATGCAGTTACTCCTATATTACTAAATTAATTTTAAAAAAACTAGTAAAGTAATAAAAAACCCCTTTCACCTAGTCAATTTCCTTCACTTTTTCTTTGCATGACCAGGTATGCTATTGTATTGTGAAGAAATTTACGAAGGATTGTATTAATCCAGTTGTTTTTATAGTAAATATCTTTATTTTTCAGGTTCACACATTTTAAAAAAGAGAAATAGAACGGGAAAAAATGGCAGCAGAAACTCAGACACTTAACTTTGGGCCTGAATGGTGAGTTTTTTCTGTTTGGTGTGAATCTGGAACCTTGTCTAAAATTAAAAAAAAAAAAAACCTCTTAGGAATTTCTATCCTTTGGGACTGAATTGATTATTAGACTGAATGGGGTATAATGTCTTTGTTGTTCCATACTGCTTCAACTCAGTTCCTGGCCTGTGACTGAAAGCAATATTCTAAATTAATCTTCACCTTGTAAATTGGTATTGTGTGTGCAATGAGTTAGGTTTCATGTTATGGTAATGCATAACATTCACCTTTCTATCAAGTATCTGAGGGAGAAATAATGTTTATGACCTTGGAGGCATACACAAAACAAGGGAAGAAGACATCTTTCTTGTTTTGTCTTTCCCTGTGATACGTATCAATAAGTAAGATCTTACACAGTTCTTACTGGACTTAAATCTATAGCTAAGCAAGTGTCCCCTCCCCCCCCCAACTCCTCATGTATATTGAAAGGAACAAATCTATATGGAATAAGGTAAAAGTGTGGGTTTCATGTTGTAGTCCCCTGCATGTATGCACTGAAGAGTGTCAGGAAAAATGAGCTATTGTGTTAAAGCGAACCCATGACGTATAATCTCGTGTCAGCTGTTACTCTTCCAGCTTCTCTGAGGTTTTTTTTTTTTTTTCCAATTTCTTGTTTAAGTGTTGGTGTCTGTGATTACAAATGAGAATTCTGGCTGGTGTAGTTTCTGAAGAGTTATGTGGTCCTTAAGTGTGTAAATGGAAGTGTGGAGTGGTTGTAGGAAATATAATTGCTGCATAGCATGTGGTAAGACTGGAATAATGTATTTGCCTTTGCTGACACATTTTTTTTAGACACAATGTACAAAAATCGGAGAGTATTCAGCAAAGGAATAAGGCATGACTTGTGGCATGGAAAACAATGAGAGAGCTCAGTCAATTTTGCTAGATTGAAAGAAAGTTAAAGAATGACTTTATCACTGTCTATAAATATACTCACCAGGCAGGTATCTTATGCTGGAGTGCTCTTCAGTATAAAAGACAGACATGATTAGATTCATTGATGGATAGAAGCCAAAGTTATATTAAAAAAAGAGAAGGGGGAAGGCAATTCTAAAAAAAGGACAGATCTTAACAGTAATTTGATTGCTGTGTAATAGTGAGGGGACTTCAGGCTTCATGTAGTTTAAAAATTAGGTTAGATTATGGATGAAAGTATATGATCTACTTCAGTGAGTTACTAGATTTTTACAGGAATAAAATTCTAATATTTATAAATACTCTTTTGGATTGCAGCAGTCATGTATGCTGTTGTATTCTCGGTCACTTTTGATCTGACCGAGTGAAATTCTCGGTCACTTTTGATCTGGATTGAGCCTTGCACGGAGCCACCTAATCCTTTGAGTAATACCTCTCCAGGCATATTTATCTCTGGAAGTGGTATGTACAGAAACTACCACTGGGTGGCACCAAACTAAAAAAATAAGATCGACATTTGGCTTGTGAATTACTTCTTCCTTTCTGTTTTAAGAACAATAAATCAAAGCGCTTCAATAATTAGGCAAAAGGTAGCCTCTGAACCAGTATTTAAGTTTAGAGCACTTTCCAAAGATTTTGCAATTGTTGAGAAGAGCTTTCAGTTTTTCTTGTCCAAGATGCACATCAAGGAGAATATAGGAAAATTGTTTGGGTTTTATTTGACTCATACCCTTTTGTAAAACATTCCTCAAACTTAAAAATACAGGATATTTGTGTAGCTGAGGAAGTGATTGTACAGAATGAGACTAATACGCCTGCATAGTGGGAATAATATCATACAACTGTAAGATGTTATCTTTGAGAAGTTGAGTAGCTTACCTGAGTGGGATGGGACCAAACTTAATAGTATATTTATGTGTTACCATAAATAAGATTACTACTTGAAATGTCTCTGAAGTAAAGTGAGACTATATTTTGTACATCATTTTTTATTGAGACGATAAGTTAAATGATGTATATGTTCTATGAAAAATGCCATTAATTTTAAGTTCTGGAAAGGGAATTTGGAGTAGAGTAGGATTCCAAAGACAAAAGAATAAAGCCCATCACAAAACTGTTGTCCTATTCTGTTTGTTAAACTTGGCAAAAGATCTGAATAAACTTTTCCTTAGATTAATGTTTGCCATACTCTCCCTAGTGAAGTAAATAATTTTCTTGTCAAAAAGAAGCTGTTGCCATTCATATATGTGGAAGACTTAACACTGAATTTTGTGTAGTTTAAGTATTCAAGACTTTAGCGGTGTAGCCAGCTTGCTATATAATCAACATAAAAGAGTTCTCCAGGGGATGAGCTGAATTCCCTGATGTGCTTGTGGGAAACTTTTTTTTTCTTTATTTATCCTGTCTGTGTGAAAAATGAGGGAAGCTCTTTCACTCATTTTGAAGTGCCAAGTTTTAGAGTTTTGAAGATAGACTGTTAATGTCTTTCCTTTGCTTTCCGTACTGTATTTATTGCACAGAATCACAGCATGATAATGGGGTTGGAAGGGACCTCCAGAGATCATAATTTCATTTGTGTCAAGTCTGTATGTGTGCAGAGGGATGATAGCATAGGTGAAGACATGCTCTCCTCAATTCACTTTTCATTGCTTTTCTGCTTTATTTTAGGCTGCGAGCTTTGTCTAGTGGCGGGAGCGTGACATCCCCTCCTCTGTCTCCGGCTTTGCCAAAGTACAAACTAGCAGACTATCGCTATGGGAGAGAAGAAATGCTGGCACTTTTTCTAAAGGATAATAAGGTGAGCAGAAAGAGGATGAAGGCGTTGTGTGTGTATTCCTAGTGACAGACTTGTGATTAGGAATAGTTATTTGTGTTTTGTGATTATGGACAAAGAAATTGTGTATCCTTTGGCAAAGAACTGAAGAGGTCCAGTTGTGGCGCACGCGTGTGTGTGTGCTTATTTGATCCCACTGTTAGTGCATTCATTATATTTGATTCTTTTTGTCACGTTAGGGACTACTTCCTTTACCCTCAGAGCACAAAAAACCCCTATCTCATTGCTGTATGCAGTCCTGCTGCCACAGATGTCTTGAGGGTTAAGGTCTTCTTGCAGCTGTGCAGATTTGCCTACCTCAGCAGGATTTTATTTAATGTAGTGTAAAATAGCTATTTTAAAATAGTTATTTTACACTTGGTTCAGCTTGAAAGTTGGGCAATAAATCGTGTTAGCAGATCATTTAAAAAAAAAAGGCAAGAGCTCCCCACTTCTCCAGTATGAAGGCAGCTCACTTCAGTGTGTGACCAGCACAGTGAGAGCTGTCCTCAAGTAATTTGCTTCTCTGGGACTCAGGACACAGGTATAATCTAGCACACATAATACAAAGGAGCAGTGTAGGAAGGCAAGGTCTGATCTCTGGTTTAATTTCAAATGAAGGTTCTCAGTGATACTGAAGTCGCATTTCAGAGAGTTTCAGGCAAACAATTCATATGTTCTGTATTTCCAAAGGTTAGGTTTTTCTGTAGATGTTGGCAGAAGTCAGTTTAATGCTGCAGCAGGCACATGGTGACTTGAAAGTCTGAATCCTTCTGAGAGCCTTACCTTCAAATCAGGGAGGGTCTGCAAGCAATGATGTCAGGTTGTGCCTTTAGCTTTGCATATAGATGTGCACACATACCTGTATGTTCTTACCCTACCGTGACTATGCTGACATTTTCATGCAGTGCTGGGAGCCATGCATTGCTTATACATGCCTTCTCTGACATTCAGTGCCCTTGATTTTTTTTATTTTTCTTTTCTAAAAGCTGTTAAGTGTATTATAGCTTAAAGCCATGCTTTAGCATGCAGAATTATCTTGCTCTACTTTGTGAAGCTGTGGTTTAAACCTTGATGTTATGCTTGAATAAGTCAACCTGTAAGGGGTCATTGTTTTTTACAATTTGCGTGCTCTATCAGATGATGCTAAGACCCCTGCAGTTAAGACTGATTCAAAACAACCTATTAATACCTTGTGTTACAGGAAGCTCTCTAATGGTTATGAATGGTCCAAAAGAATATTTTCTCCCTGTGTATTTGCCAGAATGGCATTATTATTAGAGTATGTCTTGCTTTTTATATGCAGGTTTCCATGGTGTTGAGTAATTCTAGTTACTGAGACGACTCTTGACACAGTTTCTAGTCAGCTACTAGATGTGATGCTTTCCATCTGTATTTTGTACCCTGGTCCTTTTTCACTGTGTCATCTTCAGTCTCTGCTGGCTGAAGATTAGGCGAAGTTGCATCTCTGATTAAAAGATACTCTGATTGAAAACAGGAATACTTCTGATAGTGAAAGTATACCCAAATGAAAAAGTAAACCCCTAGTCTTTATCTCTAGTATTGTGAACTAGATATTTTTGAAACACTTCTCTATTGGCATAATTAGCTTCTTGTCTCTATGCTCAAGGTCACATCTGCTGATGGAGCTTCCATCTGATGGTGGACTGAATAAAAAGTAGTGATAAAACTTATTTTGATTTAAATCATCAGTGTTCTCTATTTAACACATCCATATCTATAGCTTCACTTTTTTTGTTTTACTCCCCTTAGTGGTGGTAAATTTAAATGCTGACTTTAAATCAAATAAAACTTCTATGTTATAGATATTAGTTTTGTTAATATATAAATAAAAATCTGGCTCTAAAAGTGCATTGAAGTTAAAGCAATACTTTATTGATTTACCAAGTGAAATTTTACTTGGTTCAGATTTGAGCTGCAGTGGTGTGGAAGTTTCAATTCTGATGTATATGATCCTCATATTTTATAAATTACAGTTGTGGGTGTTGGATGCTTTGGTTATTTTGTTGTTATGCTGTTGGAGGTACTGGTGTATAGTGTAGATGGAGGCAGAGTTAGCAGGATGAAATTTTTACTGTACATCAAAGTATGTGGCATTATCCCTGAAGTCGCAATACTTGAATATATTTGTATGCTCTTTCCCTTTCACACAGATACCTTCAGACCTTCTGGATAAGGAGTTTCTGCCTATTTTACAAGAGGAGCCCCTGCCACCACTGGCACTTGTACCTTTTACAGAAGAAGAACAGGTTTGTACAATTGTTTGGTTTTTTTTCTGTTTTTTTTTTTTTTTTTTTTTTTTTTTTTTGGGTTTTTTTTGTTTTTTTAATTGCAAAAACACAACACATTTAGATTAGAATTTGTGTAAAGAGTACACGTCCATTAAAAAACATAAAATTTGAGGTCAGCAGATGTCAGGGAAAGAAATTATGAAAGCATGCTGTGTTAGCTGTGTTAGCATGCTTTTTAATTCTGTTTGTTCTCAATTATTATCTTAAATTTGAACAAATATTTTTCATATGATATTCTGTTAATAGCAGACAGTCAACTTGTTAAATCCAGGATCATCTTCTGGGAAGTATTACTTTTTTTTTTTAAGTGCACAGTATTTTCAGATCAGTGAAAAATCTTGAACCATTGTTGGATCACCTTTGTTGTAAGTGTCTAAGTTCTGTAACTGCAGTTTTACAGTCTTTGGAGAAGCGTTGAAGTTTTTTTGACTGTTAACATTTCTTGCGAAGGAGCAGTACTCTTAATTACTTTCTATGGTAAGCAGTTGCTTGATTATTTCCCTGTTTGGTCTCTGTAGGTATGTAATTAAGTGGTGAAAAAGATAAGAGCACAGGTAGCCACAAAAAATTCCATTTCAGGGGTGACTGATTCAAGTAGTCTGAAAGCCCTTGCTTTTAATTTGATTCCTAGCAGAGAAAAGTTGTCTGCCTCCCCTCTGGATAAATGCGTATGACTTTTGACTTAGAATTTTTTTCCTTCTTTATGGCTGTTAGAACTTGTCATGTTTCTTAGCAGTTTTCTTCAGAACATTGTGGTTTGATTTTTTTTTTATTTTTCTTAATTTTTCCTAAAAGAGACCTGAGTATTTTTACTAACTTGAGTGTAATTTGAGTTTTGCAGGACTGAGGAGTATTAGTATTAGTTTTTTATGATTTCAGAGCATCCTCCTTCCTTTGCCCCAGGCTATTATACTCTTGAATTTTTCATGATCTCTTTGTGCCTATGTATTCTGGCACGCCCTCCTCACCTCTTCTGGAAATCCTTGCTCTTCAGAGCTGATTCATGGGTTTTGTGTCTTTTTTTTTAAGATGCTGTCCTTCTGCATAAGATACTAATAGTTTAGCTTTCAATCAGCGGTTGCATTTAAATTCGTATCAATATACTGTAGGTACTTCATGTCATAGTTTTAAAATCAACTGATTCAGAATATGCTTTTGTGGGGAATCTTAGCCGTTCTCTGGTGGGAGCAGGAGGGATTCAGGCAGCAAGCTCAGGAAATGGTCAGTCAGACATACAAAATACTGAACCTCAGCAATACATACCTTGGGACATATTTCTGCTGATGCATAGTGGAGGCCTTCAGAGAGTAAACTACAAACCTTTTATGGTTAAAAGGGACATTGGCTTCTGGTGATTGTCCAGATACCCTCCAAGAGGAATAGTAAGAGATTAAGGCTGTGATACTGAAAATGTGCTGAGTAGCCTCTTGGTACAGATGAGATGGTAAGTGCTGCTTAGCTTCAGAGGTAGGTAGCCGCCTGCTGCAGTGCTCAGTGTTTCATCAGTCTTGAAGACTTCTGAGGAGTTGGTGTGCACTCTGTCACTGTTTTCTCCAGCTCCTTTTCGCTTGTAATGATACAGGAGTCTTCATGGTCAGCTTAAATTCTTCACAATCCCACAAAAGTCTTAATCTGAAAGAAGAGGTCCATGTTACTTTTTTTAAGAAATTCTTCTCAGAGGATGTGAAAAATCTGTATTTTTTTAAATTCTATTTTTTTTACTCCTCTGAAGATCTTATTTTCTCCTTCATGACTGATTTGAGATACCAAAGGAATGGCAGAAATTTGTGGTGTTTGTTTCCTGTGACATAATAACATTGTTCATCATCAAGAATTACATTCAGAAGTTATCTTGAGGTGAATCTTAATGGCTTTGCTGCTAGTTGTGGTTCAGGAAAGCTCTTTCACCCAAGGTTGATAAAAGAGTTTAAAATACTTTTCTGCCCCCTCAGTGAATACTGGGGGTAGTAGTGTCCTCTCAGAACTTGAGGGACAGAAGTTTGAGAGTCCTGTTATAGGAGAGTTTGACCAGAACCTGTGTAATTTAGGGTGGTGTTCAGGTGAAGCTGAACCCATTAAGTTTACTGTAGCATTGGATTCAGAGCAATTCTTGCTTGCAAACTTGAGAGTTAGACACTTGATAGAATTGTCATAGTATGTGTAGTATGTGCCCAGGAAGAGCTTGTCTGATCTTTCTCAAGATGAAAGATTAGTTATCTAGAGGCAGATGATTTAAGCTTAAATTTTAGTCCTGTGAAATTTAAATAGATACTTCTGGCTCCAGTATTCCCAATTATATGACATGGATATACTTTGGATGGAATTACTGGTTCTTTTTATACTTTTTATGTAGAATGTCACTTTCCTAGCGATAAGGATGCTGAGCTAACTTAGAGCTCCACTGATTCACATTGTATTAATTTTTGTTATGACATAAATTTGTCCAAGATCTGTTTTCAGGAAACTGTCTTTTGAAGAGAAGGAGGTTTCTGAAAGTAACTTTAACAAAGGTTTCCACCACTGGCAACATGCAGCATATGTTCCATTACCATTTCCCCCCCCTTTTATTTCTGTTTGCATTAGGAAAGCATCCAGTTGTCTTAATCTTATCTGCCCATGGAGTATGGGAGTCTCAAACTCCTGTTGAATATAATGGAGGGTTTCATGTGTTTGATTATGTTTCTGATATCTGTTTCATGGCACATCTTTGATTTGCTACTGAAGAATTAATTGAGGCCTTTCTTGGGGGCAGTTTGTTCTTTGCTATGCATCATAAGGGACAGATGCTGAAGTAATATACCAATCAATAGTAGGGTAGTTTTTGCTTTATTGACTTTACTTTTTTTGCTACTTTTGTGATTTTACCGTGTAGATTATTATCACTATGCATGTTGCAAGGATTACATCTTCACCACAGGAAGCACTACAGAAGGGAGATAGAATTTCTTTAGAGTTTGAGAAGTCAAAAAGTTGAAAAAGGCAGTGAGATTACTATTTTGTTCTTACTGGAAAAATAAGGCATCAAAAATTAGGGAGTCTCTAGCTATGCAAGATCATGGATTTGATCAATAGCTTAAAATTGTTTCTGTAGTAAAATATTTCACCACTAAAAGAAACAGTATGTATCATCAGCAGGAAGAATGGTAATCTGCTTAAAGGCAAATGGAGGAGGTTCATTTTGACTTGTTGAAATGGTTGCTTTAAACTTTAAGAACTAACTAGGAAAATAAGACTTACTGGAGGCTGAGGCTGACCTTGCTATTTTGCCATGCATGGCTGGATTTCCACACACCCCCCTCCCTATCCAAAGTCTGTTTAATTACCAGTTCTCTCTTGAAGGAAGATCTTTATAGGAAGAACAAGCAGTTAGGCTTGACTCTGAAATGGGTTAAAACTCCTTCATATTTTTGTTGACTTTGATGTTAATGCTTAGATTTTTAAATAGTATATAATTGCATGTCTCATTGTTCTCTGAAGATCTTCAAAGTCAAAGTAACCCAGATGAGTTAATGTAAGCAATTTGCCTCCTTAAAGTTCCTATCAAGGCACCTGATGTAACAGCTGTTTGGAGCCCTTTACATTCTAATTATTAAAAACTTGCTTTCAAAAAGTGTGTGTGAATTTAAGTTCACTTGTTAACATGCTCCTAAATTCCTTAGCCCAGTTTTTTAACTAGTTGTTGGAAAAGAATGGGACCAGAATTAGTTATAATTATCCTTTCTTTATTGAAATAACTTTCTCTTTACCGGTTGTTTTAAAGTTGAGTTTTACTGGTGCCTATTATCTTACTCAAATGATCATCACTTAAATTTTAGAAGTAATTATGCTCAGTTTTGCCCAAAAGCACGATACTCCTATGATAAATGTGGAGAATTAAAACCTTAATTCTGAAAAGGAGGCTAACACAACTAGAGTTCAACTATGTTTACATGGTCCTGCTTTCCTTAAGAAGTAAGTTTAGAATTGGTATTAAATAATGGTCTGAGGTATAAGCAGGTGCCAATCTTCTTTTGGAACTGAATGGCTGTGGTTAAAGCTGTTAATGAATGATCTGATAAAGGAGTTAGGTGCTCAACTGCTGTCTTTAGAGCATGGAAATTTCAGGTAAGTAACTTAGAAGGATCTTTGTCAACATTAGTATTTCCGTGTAGTGGTTCATCTACTCATGTCTTCAAGGAATCCTTTTCTTTGATAGTGTTGGTCATTTGTAGAGAATCTGTAATGAACATAAGGAAAGCAGACGTGGTATTAAGCTAAATTTTGGATATGGTGTTTTGTTTTTTCAATAGAATCTTACCTTGGGTCTTTCTTCTTCTTGGCAGAGAAATTTCTCAATGTCTGTAAACAGTGCTGCTGTCCTGCGGTTGACGGGACGTGGAGGAGGAACGGTGGTAGGGGCTCCTCGAGGTCGAAGTTCCTCTAGAGGTCGAGGTGAGCTGTTGGTGGGGTACTCTGCAATGTGTGCAGGTGATTCAGGTTAAAGCTTCTGAAAAATGTTAAATGAAGCTTGGTTATAGCAGATTTTCTTATGGCCAGCTTCTTTTCATTTAAGGCT
This sequence comes from Pedionomus torquatus, assembly GCA_013398155.1. Classification (NCBI taxonomy): domain Eukaryota; kingdom Metazoa; phylum Chordata; class Aves; order Charadriiformes; family Pedionomidae; genus Pedionomus; species Pedionomus torquatus. The sequence goes on along the minus strand of VZRU01009557.1, from coordinate 262,760 downwards.
TTGAAATCTTTCCAATAAAATATTGTTATGGAATGAACATTGCATTGAGCAATCGTTCTGCTCACTTTAGTGCGCATCTGGTACCTGTGTTATGTGTCTCTGTCAGATTGATGGGTGTGGAAAGCAAAAGGAAAAGTAGTTTTGAGGTGGGATAGGAAATTTATATGTACAGAATTATAATAATAACAGCTTTATTAAAGGTATAAACCACATTTTTAGGAAAAGGGACGAAAAATCTGCAAGTGTATTTAAAACATTAAGATTGTATTAAGTGGTATTCAGTGTTCTGAAGAGTCATTTTTATTTATTAATATCCTGAGAATAAACAGGAGAAGGTTAATGGAAAGACATAGTTGGATTTAGGAGAAATGTGAGTCTTGCCAATTTTAGTTCATCACTGCAGTCAAATGTCTCACCCTGGATCACTTCAAACATTTGTAAATTAATTGACAAAGTGTTCTCAAGCTGTATGATTAGATTCAAAACAAACTGTTAAACCCAGGATTTATCTTAGCAGCTCCTTTTCAATGCACATACCTCTGTGAATGCTATTTGGTTGTTGTTTTTTATATATGAATATAATGGGTTACATTTAAAATAGTAAGAAACTAAATTTGGAAATATCATCGGGAGTAATTAATCATGTAATGTCTGTCTTTGCAGGTGTATAGGTGAGGTTTAGGTCCTTTCTAATTTAATTCTAAATGTCCTTAACTGGTGATATTTTCAGTAACATCTTCAAAAATCACTTCTGTACATAATTAAATGGTTGACCAGAATTTTGCTCTGATTTAATTTATTCTCTTATTTTTTATTCTAATTCCTTAATCCTTCTCTCTTCTTGGCTTAGATCTTTCAAACATTTGTAGATTGTCATCTGTTCTCTTGTGGTTGCTTCTCAGTAATGGCACATATGTTTAAACTTCTGCAATGCTATCTCTGGATTTCCCTGTAACTTCCCCTTATTTATTTATCATAGTCTTTGCCCAAATGCTCAGGACTTAAAAAAAAGTAGTAGTATGTGCACCTATATAGATGTGGAGAGACTGTTATTTATACCTTGTTATATTTCTGTTGTACATTTGAAAGCTGTTGGGTTTTTGTCATGTGCTTTTAAAGTGCATATTTACATTGCTACCATGCATGTTTCATTTTTGCTAGGAATAGGTGTATTAGCTATTTTTTTCTAGATGCATTAAGGCTTAATTCTGCAAGCAAAATGAATACTGCTTAAATTTGGTTAAGATCATATAACCGCTAGTGTGCTCTCTACTTTCAATCTCAAGATACCTTGACCATTTCTAATTTGCCAAACTTTCTTTTGTCAAATTTTCCCCTTTTTTTTTTTTCTGCACCATGAACAATGAATGTCATCCTTACTCTCTGAGCAGTGGGTTGCATTTTAATTGCCCCCACTAATTTCAATGAAGTCATAGGGTTAAATGTGGCAAAATATTGCTTCTCATCCAGTAATTCCATTATTGAATCTATGTACATGGAAATTTTGTTTGGCAGTAAAGTTTGATTCATTACACTTCAGTGGATGGAACTTATAATTTATGCAGTATTATTATGACTGTTTGAAAGCTACTGCATATATTCCTGCTTTTTCATACTTCATTTTTGAGATATGTTAAAAAATATTAGTTCAAGGACATTGTTGTCAAGTTCATCTTTTTCACTTTATTTTTGTTTTCAACCTCACTTGATCTTTTTCTCCTAATTTGTATGAATCATTATTTGCGGTGCTTTTTACACTACTCTGTCATTCTTCTCTTTTGCTAAGCTGTAAAGGACACATTTCTCCACCTTACCCTATTCATTTTTCATTCTTGTTACAGTTTGAAATTGTAAATTACTGAACTTTCCCTCTTTCATAGATCCTGCTTGCTGCTTGTTTCTTCCACTCTACCCCTTTTCTTTGTGTAAATAATTAGTCTTGTACTTTAGCCATGATGAGTCTTCCCAAAGTTTCTTATCTCAGGAAATAAATGAACAAAATTGTGAACAAATCAACAAAATTGTAGATTTTTCTTAATGACAAGAATGTCATGTGTATAATTAAAGACTTTGTTTCAAATAGTTATTTGTGAAAAGCTCAGCATAGTACTGTTGACATCTGACTTAGAAAAGTAACACTTGACTAGCAAGCTTTAAATGCAGTGCTATTTTTTTCAAGTTACAGTGAAAAGGACTTGAAATTTCTTTGGAGTTTGTTCACTAAATGAACTGCTTCACTTAATAGTTGGAAAAGTTATCCAGTGTTTTTCATGAACTTTACATCACTATATGCAAAAAGCTGCTGCTGATCAAATGCGTATTTTAGCTTTACCAAAACAAGCTTATTGTGTTGAAGTGACTTGCACAACAGTAACTTAAGGAAAGAATTTGTATGTGCAATTAATTTGTTAATTAGGTTCCTTCAGAGGCACAAATCACATACTGTGTTCCAGCATTTGGGAGTGTGAGAGGGGATCTGTGATAGATTGGCAAAGGGAAGAATGGATAAACTGCTGGTCAAGGAAGGTTGTTGTTAGAACTCTAAATGTGACTTCCCTTATCAGTATTTAAAACTATGACGTAACACTCAGTAAATGCTTTCTCAGTAGTTGGCCCAAGTCTTACTGACAATGATTACATTTAGCTGATGTGAAAATTATTACTCTGTGGAAGCTCGTTTTGATTTTTGTTTAAAATTTTTTATATCTTTGTGCTTAAATACAACTTCATGTTGAAAAACATTTGCAGTCTGAAACTGTCATCAGCTAATACTGTATGTGTCTCATATGGAGACAGAAATCCAAAGCACTTTGTTTAGTTCTGAAGTTATATTTTCTAAAGAAACCAAGTACTTACTTGCACGTGACCTTTTTTCTAATTGATTTGTTTTCCTGGGAGCTCCCTGTGGTGTGCAGTTAAGCCCTGTGCTTTGTGCTGTCGGGACTGGAATGTCAACATTCACCAATAAAAGTCTCAGACAAGGAGAGATTTAAATAGTCCTTGGAATGGGCTGTAAAGCTTACAGACACCTTGTTTTGTAGCTGTTCTCCTTTTGGGTTAAGACCCTTATGAAGGGTACTTTGCTTCCCATTACAGCTCTTTCCCCTCTGACCCTTTTTCCCCTTTGAAAGCTGTCTTTGTGGCTATTGGAAAGTGTTTTAAGTGGTGTGAAGGTGGGAAGTTCTCATACCTAACAGTAGCTGAACTATAGTTATTGTGCTCTTCCTGCACAGTAGCATGGCTATGATCATAGATCCTCCACTCCAGTCATGCTGTAATGTCAAGAATTTGCATGTTGTATTGTGTTGGGAGTATTTTTTGTAATGACAATTAAAATGACAGCGTGCTACTTCTTGCCCTCTTGCTTGCGTCTTTGTGCTTTTTACTTAAATCAGACTTGTCTGTTTCTCTGGTTAGAGACTTTTGGGTTTTCTGATTATGATATCCAGTAGATTGAGATCCTCATTCTGAGGTTTTTAAGGCATTACTGAAATACAAATTATGCAACTGTTCCATTTGGCTCTTAAATGAAAGAGTTTGCTGACATCCACTGAATTTGTATTCAATACTTTGTGCAACACTTTCACTTAGAATGGCAGCTCCTCATGTTGCAGGCATGCTTTTTTGGAAATGGCATTGTATTTAAGTTAAGCATGATGTTCTAAATGTATTAGCCACCAAAAAAAAGCTAGGAAGTGCAGAAACAGAATGGTGAATAGTGTGCTTACATATGCAGTTTTATCCTCTCTGCAAGCGTTTTCCATGTGTTTTGTATCCCTATTAACTGTGTCCCAGAGTGTGCTCTCAAGTCCAACTCCTTTACGTAATAATTGCTATATAACTGAATGTGTACCCCACAGTTTTGCTAAACTATCTACTTCTGTTCTGCAGTTTGGACGGATCTGTTTTAATGCAATATGCTTCTCACACAGTGGTATACTTGGTTTCTGCAGGAGTTTGATGTGTACGTCTGCAGGGAACTGTTGGATGGGCACATCCTTGACCTGCGTGCGCTTGGGGAGTGCAGGGTGGCAACACAACCAGAGCAAAGGTGGCTTTACTAGGTCCTGTCTGGTACTGTGTGGTATCAGTACAGCTGGGAACAGAATACAGTGGCCCTGAAGGCAGCTCTGATCTGCACTGCTGAGATTTAATTGTTTGGATCTTTTGTAAGGCTATCTTTTAATTCAGACCATTTCTGTGGCTGAGCAAAACTGAAATACTGATGAACTGTGACATAGAGGGGGGTAAACAGAGAAGTTTCTCAGGCTGTTGTTTCGCATGCTTTTAGAGCTGTTACAACAACTCTGATTCTGTTCTTTATGCAAGACATTGGCTTTATTTGCTGATGAAATCTCCGATATTGCTAGCCTTCTGGCTCTGTTAGTTGTGTCCGCTATCAGTAATTGGTGTGCTTGCTCACATTGTAAGGGGAGCACTACAAATGTTGCTGTCAGTCACTGTAAAAACAGAAAAGGACAACTGGTTTTGTTTCTATTGGAAAAGTGTGCAACTTTCCACCTCCACTACCTCAGAGACAAGATGAGTCAATGCCTTCATTCTCTTTTGACTCTGCCTGCCCATGGCTTTCTGTTATTAACTGCTTTTGTGTCATTATCTCCTGTGAGAGGAAGGAACAAGGCTTTCCTATAGTGAAGAAACTAGGCAAAGATTGCCATTGCATGAGATGCTTAAACTTGCCTGGGCTTTATTTGTGAAGAACAATAGATGTGAGTCTTTTTCCAGGGTCTTAGAAGAGTTATAAGGCCTTAACTGAATAAATATTGTGTTAGTTTTGATGATGTATGACAGCTTTACAGTTTCTTTCCTTTGCAACTTAGAATCATAGAATCATCCAGGTCAGAAGGGACCTCCAAAGGTCATCTAATCCGACCTCCCCACAGTTGCAGGGACATCCCCAACTAGACCCAGTTGCCCAGGGCCTCATCAAGATTCGCCTTGAATATCTCCAGGGAAGGGGCCTCAACCACCTCCCTGGGCAACCTGTTCCAGTGCTCCACCACCCTTAGAGTAAAGAAATTTTTTCTAATATTCAACTTAAATCTACTCTTGTCCAACTTAAGTCCATTGCCCCTCATCCTATTGCAGCAGGCCTTTGTGAACAGACTCTCCCCAGCCTTCCTGTAGGCTCCCTTTAGGTACTGGAAGGCTGCGTTAGGTCTCCCCGGAGCCTCCTCTTCTCCAGGCTGAACAGCCCCAGCTCCCTCAGCCTATCTTCATAGCACAGGTGCTCCAGCCCTTTGATCATCTTCGTGGCCCTCCTCTGGACCCGCTCCATCAGGTCCATATCCTTCCTGTATTGAGGGCTCCAGACCTGCACACAGTATCCCAGGTGGGAAACTTATTTTGCACTCATGGCTATGGTCAACTTCATAGTATTGGACTTCTGATAGTTAAGGTGTTTGTGTTTCTAATACAGTCATAGGTCTGACAACTAACCTCTGTCTTGCCTTGAGTGCTCTGTCAGCTCCTCTGCTTGCACCTGAGTGTGAGAACAGCTGTGCTGAATTGGGCAAGGGCTCCTTTAACTCAGCATGCCTCTAGCCACAGCCAAAAGAAGATACTTTGGCAAGAGGATAAGGACTGTATAAAAATACAAAGGTGAAGAAGCATCACCTGTATTGTCATCTTCTAGGCATTTGCAGCTCAATGTGTTTCCTGAGGCAGTTGTGGTCCTTATGTTTAGTAAATTCAGTCTTATGAGTTTGTCTTGTCTCCATCTGAACTTAAGGATCCCCAAAACTCTCCGGTAAGGAGGTCTGCCACCGAACTGCTTTGCTGATGGTAGCCACAGGATAGTTTTGTTCAAAGAGGATGTTTAAATCCCATTGCTGAAGCAGGAGAAATTGTACAGATATACTTTGTGGCTTCTTTATATACCCTGCAGCCTGTGCTGCCTGATAAGTGCGTATTTGAGGAGCTTGACTGGATTACCTGGGGGATCACTTTTCTTTTTCTCTGCTTGAAGAACAACTTTTTTTGGTTGGGGATGTTTTGTTTTTGTTTTTTTTTGGGGGG
>VZRU01009557.1:201822-254479 GCA_013398155.1 Pedionomus torquatus | reverse complement strand
AAAAAAACAAACCCAAACAAAAAACAAACCAAACCCTACCAAGTAAAAAAAAAAGGGGGGGGGGAGGGGAACCCACAACAAACCCCATACCTAGAATAAGAGGAGTAGTTCCAAAACCTGATTTGAAACTTGTATTCTGCCTTTCTAGGGGAGACAGACGCTTTGAAAAACCAGGGCGAAAAGATCCAGGTATGGTTCTGTTACTATATGGGCAGAAAATGGGAGGGAGGAGCAGGGTGTGTTTTGGGCAAGGGATCTGTCTATACGTACATAAACCATTCTTATTGCTCCAAATACACTATCGGTACAAGATACTGTGCCAGGTTACCTGTGCATTCTCAAAATGTTAGTTTTCTTATTTTGCGGTGTTTTTGCTATTATACTTTTAGATAAGAAAATTCTGCAGTAAGTAGATTTTGTTTACTCAATTAAGACATGTCTACAGCTGGAACTAAATTCCTGGATCTCTGTGAAAGGAGTCTTTACTGCTAACAGTTGTGATGTGGCAATATGCGTTCTCAGTGCAGCTTTTAAACACTCCTGGTGTGTGCAGGTTGGGTACTTGGGACTTCTGGATCATGTGAACTGTTCATTTTTTTGACAGCTTGCTAGTGTGAGGTAGCTCCCAGCAGCCATGTTTTGAGATTGCTGTGCTGATGGATTTACTGCCTGTCAAATTAGTTTAAGTCATCATGCAAATCTTCTGTTTGTTCATGTTTATTGGGTTATTCCTCTCTTATTCTGTTTCTCAAATGCTTCACACTGGCCACGTTCAGGCAGAGTACTGGATCCTTAATTTTGACCCAGTATGTCTGAACATTCAGCTGCACTTGGAGTGGGTTGTCATCTTGAACATGAAAATGTACACACTCTGTTCTGAGTGGTAAGAAGGCTCAAGCTCTCCTCTATGAACTTGCACTACAAGTCAATGATTTCTCTTTGGTGGGATCATGCATTGATTGTTCTCTGGTGTGATCTTGCTCTTTTCCTGCAACGTGTTTCCATGTGCACATACTCCATCTGTGATTAGTGAGAGCTGTGGTACTAATAAAATCTTGTGGACAATGAGTCTGGTCACTTTAGGACTCAGAGGATCTTTTGGTCTTTAAATATCCTCTGTAGCTAATGTGTTGATAAAGTGTGGGTCAGAAAAGACAATTGCAGGTTGGGTTTCAAGACAAACCAAAAGAGATTCAGTTACAATTAGAACTACTGCTTAGCTGCCAATTTTTACTTATTTTTTTGTTTTAGCAAGAGTAGCATTAGTTTATTTCTTAATTATCTTGCAGATTACAATGGAAGCACATACCTTGGGACTCCTAAATTACCATATTTGCTTTCAAAGCCCCTCCCAATCCTCTCTCCAAATATGAATTGGTTTTCATGTATTTCAGGGTGCTTTTATTTTTCTGGTTTTTAAGTTAAAAGACAATACAAACCTAAAGTGGCACTTGTTTTTGTGATAAGACTACATTGCTTCCAGGTCCAGACTATAGAATGTACCACATTTCCAATTAAGACAGCAATAGAAACACTGCATGGTGGTTTAGGATGAGATGTGAGATGTCAATACTGAAGCCTGAACGTTGGGGGGGCTGGTGCTTCAGCTGGTAGAGAGTGTGTCTTGTTTGTAGCAGCTTCTAGTAATTAGGACCCTGGAGTCTTCTCTGAACCGTTTTCTAGAGAAGCTGGTGTCCCTGTGTGCTTTGCTGGAAGTCCTGCTTCATTGTGAGGGATAACGTGCTTATTCTCAAATCATCATCATAAGTTTTTCTGTAGTGCATGATTGTTCCTCTTGAGTCTCTTGTTCTATTTCTCTCTAATGTAATTTGATCTAATTTGTCTGAAAGCTCTGTACTGCAGTATGATAGAAGGCAAGAGACCTGCAATCTTTCAGAAGTTTTAATAAAAACAGCCTGGAGAAAGGTTGGCTGAGGGGAGAACTCATCCCTGTCTACAACTCCCTGAAAGGAGGGTGTATCTGGGGCGGTGTTTGTCTTTCTCTAAAGTCACAGGCAATGGGGCAAGAGGAAATGACTTCAAGTTGTGGCAGGGGAGGTTCAGATTGGAGATTAGGAAAATTGTTTCCATGGAAAGGGCTCTTAAACCTTGGAATGGGCTGCCCAGGGAAGTGATTGAGGCACTGTCCCTGGAGGCATTTAAAAGACGGGTTGACATAGTGCTTAGAGACGTGGTTTAGTGGTGGGTTTTTATCAGAGTTAGGTTGATGGTTGGACTAGATGATCTTGAAGGTCCCTTCCAACCTAGGCAACTCTATGATTCTAGGGAAAAAAATTTGTTGAAATATAATTCGTTTGCATATGGCTACGTTAGAGGTTAATGTCCCGGTAAGTGGGAGGACTTTCTCTCCTCTTTCCCTTCTAAGAGAAATGGAGAGCACAAACATATTAACAGAAGGTCTGTATTGACATGAGCCTTGACAAACAAATAGTTACTGTTATGTAGAGGTTTTCCAGTGACAAAATATTTTGGGAATGATGTAGGGATACAGGTGTGTGCTAGATGAAGCTCTGTGTTAATACCAAGCAGCAGTAGAAGCAGGGAGATCAAGGAGTGAATTGACATGCAGTTTGTAATTCAGGCTGACGGGCTGTAGCAGATGCATATGTTGGTTTGTGTTACCCTGGTTAAGCTCCTTAATTCTGGTTTTTATTCTCCAGTTTTTCATTGCTCTTTCATGGGGGCCTTGGGTTATCCTCAAATTACATAATCTACAGAGTTGCCAGCTTTTTCATGTTCCTTGTTCTGGGTGATCACATCATAGAATTAATAACAGATCAAATATTAAACTCTTTTGGGCACGCATAATAGATGCAAGAAGCCCTCAATTAAAAATCATGAGAATAAAAAAAGTAATAGACCTTCAACAGAGAACTACTGCAAATATGATCAAGATGCTGTTCTTAAAACACTAATGATTGCTTTTTTAGCCCTTGCTATAGTTCGCGAGATCATATTTGACTGATTCTCAACATAAACAGTGTCTGTTCCAAATTTCAGTATGCAAACTGAAGATGCACAAAGCATTTGTGAGTTTCTGCTGCAGACCCTCACAGCTCTGACAGGCTTCACTGAGAACACAAATTGCTTTTGGAAAGCTGAGTCCATTAGTAAAGTAAATGGGCAAATTGTTTTCTCCATCATGGCTGTCTTTTAGAACTGCACAAAAGCTGCTTAATTTTCTGTGCAGCCCCTTGACTAATACCAGCTTAGTAGCTGAGGAGATTTGATTAGTTACCAGCAATTACACACTAGTAATAAATAATTGCAATGTAGATTAAACAAGACATTTACAAAGTCAGGTGTGGAAGATGATTGAGCACTGTTTAATGTGTATTTTTTTGTTAGGTTTGGAAGACTTGAATATAGAAAGGGTGTTTAAGTGACTATAAAACAATGAACGTTGAATTTCTTTGAATTGTGTTTTCCTTTACTCTGACTGGTTTGGCTTGTTTTTCTTCCCTCCCTCATTAGCAATAAGTGCATCCAAAGTTTTATCACTAGGCTGCTCTTAATATGTTAGTCAAAGCGTAGATCGGAGCCCATCAGCAATTTTTCTAGGCTTGTATTCCAGATTGGGCCATGACATATTTCCAGTACTTTATCAGACCTCTATAGTTCACTAGGTCCCTGAAACTGTAGCAGCAATAGGCGTGTCTTGTCTACCTCTTATTCTGCAGCTGTTCTGAATTAAATACACAGTTGTGTTTGTCTGTCTAACCTGCTTCTACAGTAGTCTTCAACTTGCCATTCCGAAATGTAGTATTTGAAGATAGTGTATACCAATCATATTTTTCTTTATGCTTGCTGTTGTACCCCCTTCTAAACAAAATCTATAAATAGAAAATTATATTTAAAAAAATAGGACAACTTTAAAGTATCAAGTCATTTAGAAACCATACAAACTAGTCTGCGCTTTGCTTAGATGTTAATTGACATTAGAAATAGCCTTTTATGGCTTTGGCTTTAAATAGTGAGATTGTATTGCTGTTCTATTGGGATTATGCATCTGAATTTTAGATTAATTGGTCTGTCTGAGACTGGAGTACATGGGAGAAAAAACAGTATCTCACAGAGAAAACTATTCTTTTTTCCTAAATAGTTATTTCAGACTTGGCAGAGTCTGTACTGCTGTACTGCTCTTGCACTGGTTCTTAATTTGAAAAATGTACTATATTGGTAGAGAATGTGGAAATAACACTTGTGAGAAATACTTTAAAAATTATTGGATGCTGGTATCAGGGTGGAAAAGGGATCTTTAGACTGCATGTGGGTCAACAGCTGAGAAAAGCAGGGATAAAGGCAAAGTGTCTTGCTCTCCAAGCTTTGCAGTACTGATGAATGCTTTTACATAAAATTAAACTGTAAAAAAGAGATTTTGAGAGTATCTACTAAAACCAAATCTGAGGACTGGAATGTGGGGAGTCAATACTTCAACAGTTTTGGAACGAGAGCTGAATTGTAATGAAAACATGGACCTTCTGCCTTGTTCCTCCTCTCTGTGTGAAATGCTTCTGTGGGGCTGCTTCCCATTTCCCTAAAAAAGCAGCTTTTTGCTTTGTTGGTGGGTTGTTTTTTTTTTTTTTGGTTGTTTTTTGGTTGTTTTTTTTTCCGGTTGAGAACATCCTTTAGTTAAGAAAGCTTTGGGTCAGGAGGAGAATTCAGTTAAACAGTATCTCATCAGACCACCTGATCTTGTTTCTTGCTGCTGACCACTTCAGTGAAGTTAAAAGAAAGCGTATTTGGTAGTGCATTATGCTGTTGTCCATGAAAGTTGCTATTTATGCCATCTGGGTTTCTGGGAAGGTGTTTTATCTTGGGAAGATAACTTATACTTTATTTTGATACTTGTTTGAGTACAAACACATAATAGGCACTGCTTTTGTTGAGAGCTTGGAAATAATTATCCATTGTTCTGTTTATCCTTCAGCTTCTTGAATTATTGAGGAGTTTCAGAACAGTGTCTTAATTGCAATAGGTTTATGAGGCACTTAAATACAAAAGTCTCATGTATAGTTTTAATTTTTTTATTTTAAAAGTGATTTGAGTGTCGAAATATTTTTGTGCTGTGTGTACAGGCAAATATTGATATTAAAAAGCATAAAATGTAAATAGATGCGGTTCTACTTGTGTACATAGTGCATCCTTCTGGGCCAGATCTACTTGAGACAAGCAGCGTGAAGGTGAGAACTTGTGGAATGCATGGTCCTTTTGAAAAAAGAAAAAAGTACATTACTTCATTTAGAATAGTCTGCTTTCCACTGCTAAATAATTTATTCAGTGTTTCCAAATATGAAAAAATTTCCACTGCAGCATTTGTCACATACATCCAAATTTTTTTGAGAGCGTCTTGAAATGAGATGTTCTTTTATTTGGCAGAGTGAAGAATAACTGTTAGTATTTACAGTTTTGCTTAATAAGCACAGCAGGAGTGCTTTTCACTGCCATGAGAGATTGGCAGTACTTTCTAAGAGTGAATTCAGCCATCTGAAAACCGATAGAACTCTGTATCCCCAAAGAGTTAAGAGAACAGAAAAATCCCATAACTGATATATTTACTGAATGATCCCATATTGGTTTTGACTGAGATTTTTCTTTTGCATTGTCCATTTTGTAACAAGCTGGTTAATTATGATTTTAGTCAGCTTTGGGAGTTTTGAAGGTCTTTCCTTTCAGGGTCAGTGCAGCTTTAATCATAGTCTGGTGAATTCAGCAGGTAGCTCTTTTAATTTCCAAGAATTAGTACTGTGATTCTTTTACCTGAATTTTTCCTGGGTGGTTAATCCAGCCTCTACTCAGCTTCCATGGGCACCCCAGTTCTCTTTACTCTGCGTTTGGTGTTGTAATCAAAAGGGTGGGAGTACAAGAGAAAAATCACTAGAAGATGGCAGCGCAGGCAAAGAAGGTAGGTTGTAAATGGAACCTGAAAGTTTAATGTAATAATAATTATAAAAGCACAAAGTTCAAAGTCTGTTCTTTCTATTCTGTGAGGCCAGTCTCGGAGAGCTGGAAGCTGTCGGTGTGCTGTCCATTGATGCGGATCTCCTTGTCAGTCCTTTTTGGACTCTTTGAACCAGCCGCAGCTAGGACCTCGGGAATAGTCTTGTCAAAATTCTCCATCTTGATCTGATATTCACCCTTGGCATTGCGGGCCAGCACAGAGGCGAAGCGATGGTACAGCATGATCTCTGAGGGGAGGTAGGATGTTCTCCTTTGACACATTTCTCCTGTGCCCTCCTGCACAGCTGAGAGAAAGACGACCAGCTCAAAATGGTGAGCAGCTTCTCTTTGGAGGAGAGCAGCCAGGGGGCTGGATGGAGTGATAGAATGGTAGTAGGTCAGTGGAAAGACAAAAAAAGGACACTCATCTGAAGTAACGCTGTCTAGGTGGAAGTCAACGCTAGTTTGGTGCAGCTGCCCATTCTCTTGTTCTTGGTAAAGTATAGCAGAAATCTGGACGCTAGTCAGTGGGCTGGAGCGTGTGTTGGCCACCTGGAACACAAGGTATGGCTTCCCCTCGGTGTGTGTCACTACAGCAGAGTGGGTGAAGCGGATGGAGAATGCCCGATTCTTTGGTCGGGCAATCTTTGCCACGAAAGCACCTGCATCATGGAAAAGAACAAACTGAGTAGGAGTGCTGTGCCTCAGCTGGTTCCCTGCGGCCTCTGAGCTCTGAAATAGTACCATGGAATAAAAGCAGGCTTGGGGTGGACATGGTCTTTCTAGTCGTGGCCTGCATGCTTGAAAACTGCTAGGCTGGCATCACGCTAACCCATTTTTTGTTTAAAAAGTATAGTTTTCCTAAAATGCTTCTTTTCCTACTGTATGTTCACTTACTAATCTTTGGCGAGTGAACTGTAGCTGCAGGAAGGAGAGCTGCTAGCTTGCTCCAATGCACTGTAATTGGTGCTAGTGTACTGGCGCTTGCTCTTAATACACAGTAAACTAGTCTGTGTACTTTTAAAGTCTAAACCTGAAAATTATTTTAAATAATTTAAAATGCCTCAAAATAGCTGTGACATTGTATAAAATTTTCATTACATCGGGTACCGAGGAACACTTAAGCACTGAGTTAAAGATCAACAAAAATTCTTCAGCTAGATGAAAGTAAACCTTAAAACTATTACTCAAAACAAATTGACTTGAAATATTTTAATTATAAATAATTGATGTAGTTTAAATATAGTATTATAATGGAAAAAACTTGGAGAGAGAATGGTATAAGAAATAAGTGATTGAGAGTGGTAAGTGCGGAGCTATCAATAGTGTTGTCCAATGAATAGCAGAATTCTCAAATCTGAATCTTGACATCCCCTAATTTATGTCTTTTGTTAATGAAAGATGTCTGACTTTTACTGCTGTGTAGCTGAAATCTCATCATTAAGGTGACTGCCTTAATTGTTGTTTTGAATATCAATATAATGATTATTTCTAATGATTTCTAGCCCCATTTTTTTAACATCTGTTACACCTGTTTTATCTAAAGATAAAATATGAAGGATTACCTGTGATGAAGGCTTCCAGCATGAGCCCCAGGACCATCTGTATTGCAAGCAGCGCGATAGCACTGGGACAGTCCCCGCTTGGGAACATAGTGCCATAACCGATTGTGAGTTGTGTCTCCAGTGAGAAGGAGAAAGCAGCTGTAAAACTGGTGATATACTTGACACATATAGTGTGGTTGTCAGGTGGAGCATCGTGGTCCAGCTCCAGGTCCCCGTTCATCTCTGCCAGCAAATACCAAAGCACTGCAAAGACTAGCCAGTGAATGACAAAAGAAGCAGAAAAGACAAGCATCATCCATCTCCAGCGCATGTCCATTAGTATTCCCCATGCGTCTCGCAGGTACACCAGACCTTTCCCTTGGGTACCATCCATCTGGAATGTGCTGTGCCCATCCTTGGTCACCATCCTCAGGTATCTTTGGGTCAGGAGGGGAGCGCTGGATTTGGTGTTATTGCTCTCTATCATATCTGTTGTCATCTTCTAAATGAAAAGGAAAAAGGAAAAAAAAAGTGATAGAATGCAGCATATTTGTATTTTGCCTAATGTTCACAGCTTTTGACACATCAGCAGGGGTTGAAATACTGCAGCCAACAAAGGAAGGCTTATACATTGCAATCCAGAGAAGATTAAGTCAGGAGCCTGGAGAGGAATTTACCACTGTTTGTGGTAATACTTTGCTAAAAAAGATTAAGTTCAAAAATCTGACTACTTCTCAAATTTTTCCTGCTTAGTTGTTTAAATATAACTTTTGTACTTTACCTTCCTAAACTTACATTTGAGTCGGCTGCCTTAATTCTGTAGGGATGAGTGGGATGGGATAAAGCATTCTATATCTGAAAAGAAAACGAATTTTGTCTAAATACATCCGTTTTTGTAACTTCCTTTAAGCAGAGTTTACTAGTTTACCAGTACTACTAACAATATTACTATGGAAATACTTATCATATTATTTTTCTAACATGTTTATACATTTTTAGGGGAATGCTGTAATTTTACCTGCTAGCACTTTCAGACTTTCCTAGTTCAAGAAATTACTCCTGTCTGTGCCCACCGTGTCCAGTTAAGCAGAATTACAGTATTCAGGGCAGAGCTGCTTCTGTGAGTCTGAGGCTGTTTATGTAAGGATCAGATTAAAAAAAAAAAAAAGGGGGGGCAGGAGACTAATACAGAAAATACTCTGACATAATTTGAAGTTTAGTCTGTCTGAGCAGCGTATTGCTTATTCGTGGCCAAATGAGGAAATAAGACAGCAAGTTTGTAGGAATTAGAGGGTGAAAGTGGAATTGCAAACATGGGAAGCAAAATGAATACTTGTAGGTATTTGCTGTGTTAGGCTCCTTTGTTTGCTTTCAAACTGCCCATACTTGTCAGAAATGCTGAGAGTCTTTTGAAAAGATAGTGGACACTCAAGTCCATAATTTTTTTTAAATGTTTGAAGTTCACCTAGGACAGACTAAAATAAATAGGACCTCAAGTAAAACAGAGACTTCATAATGTGTGCAACCTACTTAAAGTATGTGAGGAATCTTGTTTAAAGAGCAAGGGAGTATTTTAAAGAAAAGCATGGATTCTGTAAGTCCTAATCATACATGGGGTATTGAGTAGATTTTGTATGTTTCTCATCAATCTTTACCTTTCTTTGAATTATGACTGTTTCAGTGCATAAGACAGATGTATACAGTCTTGAGAGAATGGGACTTTCCCCTCAAGAGTGCCACCTTAGTTTTATTTTGAAACACATTAGATCTAAGGTTACTGAAATTCAGAATGAATTTATGAAAGGTAAAAAATCTTTCCTGTGATTTTGATCCTGTAAGCCAGCAGTTCTCATGACTGTTTATCTGATACCAAACTTCAGTTATTAAAAACATTCTTTCTTTTACTTGTGTCATATGCCTAATGAAGTAATAGAATTGACATCACAGTGATTATTTAGCTAGATTTTAATTTTTTTGCCTTCTGTAGGTTCTCAGAGCCATCCAGCTATTTCTCTTACCCATGCTGTAGTGAAAGAAGGTAGAGTAGATAACTGTCTAAGTGGAATTTGGCAGTTTTCCCCTCATTTTTATTTTCCAATTTATGTGTTCTAGAATGAATATTTCAAAACCATGCCTAGTGCCAAAGAATACAATGAACTTTCTGAGAGTGTCTTGGTCAGTAGTACCAGTCTACTTTCCTTGGGAGATTCTGATCATAGTCCATTCAGTTTAAAGCATGACCCCCCCACCCTTACCTGAATTTTGTCTGCTGTAGAGGTCTCTAAGTGACAGTTTTCAGGCTTTGCTGCACTGTTATGGAATTTATGGTAACCTGAATACAATTTTAAATGCTTCAGGAACTAGATCACAGAATCATAGAATGGTTGGCTTTGAAGTGACCTTAAAGATCACTGAATTCCAACCCCCCTGCCCTGGGCAGGGACACCTCCCACCACACCAGGTTGCTCAAAGCTGTATCCAGCCTGGCCTTGAACCCCTCCAGGAATCGGGCAGCCAGAGCTTCTCTGGGCAACCTGTTCCAGTGCCTCACCATGCTCACAGTAAGAATTCCTTCCTGATCTATAATCTAAATCTCCTCTCTTTAAATTTAAAACTGTTACCCCATGTCCTATGTGATGATTAGTGATTTATCTGTAGAGCAGAGTCCTTGTGCTAAGATTTAAAGAGGCCTTCTGGATACCTTGAAGGAACTGGAAATTGGGCACCTCTGAATGGGGAGGGTTATAAGGACTGTACTCAAAATGAGCTGTGGACAATGCACTGGATTTATCTTTAGAATAAGCAGTACTTGCAAGGAGCTTTCCCTTGTTTGACTAGAGAAGAACACTCACAGACCAAAATGCCTCTGGGTGTAAACCTCATGCATCCCTGAAAAAAAAGCAACCAGTAACCTAGTGAGTTAGTCTAAATTTTCATGGTACTTTGAGAGCAGCATCTGCCTCAGCCTCTGAGTAATCTGGGTTTGCAAAACAAGAATGTGCTGTGAGAATAAATCTGATACCAACTAATTGGTGACAGAAGACTTTTCTATAGAGTTTTACTATGTTTATAGAGTTTTATATGTTTACTATATACTGTTTTCTGTAGTGTTTTACATCTCTTAGCATGGTACATTTTTCTTGGCTACACCTCAGATCTTCCACACCTTAACACTAAAGTAGCTTAAGCACTACAGACTTCACTCAGAGCAAAATGCTGTCAGCATTGAGAGGTCTCAATTTTGTCGATTAAAGAGTTTTCTAGAATGGTGATTAATCACTTAATGATGACTTAAAGCTCTGGAAAAAAAATATTAATTGGTGTTCACCATCAGTTTGTTAGGGATCTTTACTATGGGGGAGGATCCATTACTGACAGATTTTGAAGGTACTTGAGAAAAGTAAACCTCCATTAGCCCCCAGCAACACATTTCACAACAGTCCTGTATCTGTGCTCCTTGACATTCCCAGCAGGTGAATTTGCCTGCTGAGGCTAACCAGGTACCAGGTTACTGCTCTCATCTCTTTTGAGGACTGTTTAAAATATCAGGTATCTAATTAGATGGCAGGGATAACACTGGAAGTGTGTAAGCTTGAGTTCCAAAACTGTTCTTTTGATTTTGGTGGTGTGTGTTTCTTTTTTTTTTTTTTGGCTGTTTGTGTTTTTTTGTTTGTTTGTTTGTTTGTTTTTTCCTGTTTTTTTTTTTTCCCAAAAGTCGCGAGTCTCAACTTTTTGGGTAAGGAAAATGGGTAAAAAACCTGCAAATAAAGCTCTGAGAGCAGTGCAGTTGGTTCAGAATAAGAGGTGAAAGAACTGTCCTGTAATAAATAGTTTACTTTGGGCTGGAGGGTTGATCCTTTTTATTCTCCAAAGCAGAGGTAACTTAAGAGTAGATGTGACTTTGAATTTAGAAAGAATTATATTTCCTGTCTACTCCTTTCCTTGCCCATTGTAGTAAAAGAAAATAAATACTTTTTTTCCTTGTTAGTGATTAATTAATGAAGTTACATAGTACAGTTTGGACCATCTGATCCCCTGCCTGGCATGGTCCTTGATGTTCTCATATTAATCCCAGTTTCAAACAGATTATGTTTTAGGAAAGAATTCAACTTTCCAGAATTTTGTTTTTTCAAGTCATTGTTTGTTGGATAATACTCGTCTCCACTGCTAAATACATACTGTGTTCCTAATCCAGATTTATCTAATGTCATCTCTTAACCTTTATGTTATGCTGTTTGTCTGGTTTTGCTTTTCCTGATTCCTGAGTTGGGAAACTATTGTAGCTTTGGGGCATTCTTTCTCCCTCCGTCTCCCAGCTGATAGTCTTTGACTGGAAAGACAGGAACTGTCAGAAATCACTTTTCTAAACTTTCTTTGGCATGTTGACCAATCTTTTATCATGCATTCAGTGTGTCTAATCCTTCCTGTTTCCAGTCTGTTGAAAAGTAAATGGTTATCACCAGCTCCAGTGCTTATGTCAGTTCTTAGCGTTTTTTTAAATCTTTACCATCGCTCTCCCTCATTCTGTATTCTTCTGTACATTAAGATGAGTCAAGGCAGGGCAAGTGTTGCCTTTTAAAATAAAAGTCACAGTTTCCTTTTTCTAGCAGTCAGACTGGTTCTAAACTGACCTGGCTTACTAACAAATTTATGTGTAATAAAACCTTGCCTTGCAGCTCTAGGATATTGCTTGCATTTCTGAAATTAATGATTAAGCACCCTGATCTTCCACGCTTTGCCTTTCTGATTGAGATCTTCCTTGTGTTATAACAACTCTTTGTTCCACTGCTTCATGCCACTGTGTTTCTTTTTCTCCTTCTTTCTGTTGGCAGCAGCAGTTCAGCTGTTTGCAGGGAGACTCATTTGCAGCAGCATCTTCATTTTGTTTGCCATCTCAGTTGAAGGCATTTGAAGTGACACTTCCCAGCCTGTGTTCAGTGCCCTGCACTAATGCACCTGCAGCCCTTTGAGGAGCCTGAATGCCTTTGATTGGAGCTGTGTTCAGGGGAAACTTCTGCAGTGCTGCCTTACCTGTCCAGCTTCTACTTTTAACTAAATCTCTTCTAATTGACATTGGAAGGGATTTGAGGTGCTTTATAGTGCACTGTTCCGTTGTGACAGCAAAGTAGTCAAGAGGACCTGCTGTTTGCTGGGAATAACTGCAAAAACTGCTTACAACCGTACCATAATTTATTAGATTATTAACAAGATTTATTAGAACCCAGTGGTGCTGGCATGCCCCTCTGAGAATGTGTACCTCCTCTCTTTACTTGACTTAGGTCCACATAATCTTGTACCCAATTTGGATTTAAACACTGTCTCTGTTGTCGGAGCTGTGATCAGTGAGATTTATTGCTGCCTCTGTGCTTTGCAACAAGAAAAACTAAGTTTATACTGGTGTATTGTTTTTTTTTTTGTTTTGGTTTTTTTTTTTTGTTTTGGTTTTTTTTTTCAAGGCACTTTCATGCTATTGAAATCTCAGTATTGTTATTTTTAGTTTTTAGGTTAGTCAGCAATCTTTGAGGGACTCTGACACTAATAGTAGGAAATTAAGGTTTTTCAGTATTGATGACGTGACTGGATCATTTAACTTACATTAGGGGGCAACCTTAGAAATATAGGAAGTAATTCAGTTAAAATAACTGCTTGGGTTGAAGGCTTATGCTGCAGTTGTTAGTTGGGTAGTTAAAATTTGTCCTTTAGTTTTGTAGCTAATGCTTCCTTGAGATGAACAGGAGTTGTTTTGTGACTGTCCTGGTTTGAGGTTTTTCCCAAGCAGTCTGCAGTATTAAGGTAGTGGTTTTCAGGACTTCTCAAAGTATATAAATAAGTCTTGTAAAACCAGGAAATTTAATTTCTTGAGCCGAAGTCATACTTTTTAAAGGAAGTGCCACAAAGTATAGGATGCAGGAGCTTGTACTTTTGATCTTATGAGACAGAGTACACTTAAGAAACCACCACCGAACCCTCCAAAATTTGGTAAAATGCAGAAGTATGCCTTCTCTTTTAGTGCAGAAAGCAAAGCTGCTTATGTACTTGCACTTTGAGGGACATTTGTAATGCTCTATTAAATTTATACAGTGTTTTCACATATTACAGCATGCTGAAAAGACCAAGGCTCCATATGAACACTAATTGTTGGTTATGAAGCAGCATCTGAGTGGACCAACTAGTCTGGCTACCTAGACTAGAAATGCTGAGAAGCATAAAAACTTTAGCAAGTATTTGCTTAAATGTTGTTAAAATCTTTAAAATAGGTTAGTATATATTAAATCCTTACAGGGAAAGTGGAATGCACAATTAAATATTGTTAATAGAGGAAAAAATCTAGAGTTAAGAGGAGAGGATATTTGCTGTAAGGCTGATCTAATAAAATCTGCTGCCATCTTTTTTTTAATTTCGTTTTTGGTGGAATGTGCTGGTTTTGAAGAGCGGTCTTGTCCTGTGTGACACACATTTCCTAATGGCTTGTCTAGAATGACAAGAGTTTTCTGGGATGTTTTAGTTGACACTCAATGCCCGTGCATAGTTTCCTGAGCAGTAGCACTGGCTCACATGTTCATAAGCACAGTCAGAATGATTGAAAGTGATGGAAAGCATGAGATATAGTTAGAAATGGTGAAAGCAGGCTTGGAGAGGTGAGGCTTATCTCTTTAATTTGTGACGGAATTGAAGTTAAATGACGAGTTACAATAAACACAGGAAGAAGGTGAGGATGACTCTTGAATATCACTTGACCAGGTGATACCCGGCTACCTTGGCTATAGGTTGGCAAGTGCTCCTTGTTTGCAGAGCGTTGCAAAGTCTTTCCAGCACTATTTATCTTGAAAGCTTTCTGAAAAAGCATTGCATGATTACTCTGATTTTGGTCTGTATAGTCTGCTGGTACTATGGTCATCTGAGAGGTCATTTTCTTTTTGGAGAGGAGAATCAGAAATCATTTTGTTTAAGGTGATACTTAATTTAACAAGCTTTAGAAATGAAAGTGTGCCCTGGAAACAACTTTGATTTCTTTCACTACAGAAGGACAGAAAAATTTCTAATCATACAATAGGAAAAAAAAAAAATTAAAATTAGCTTGTGCACTTACCAGTCTTCAAAGGGTTTGTGTGCAGGAGAAGGGGAAAACCTGGGCTCCAGGAAAGGGACTTGGGCTGGTCTTGTGTATTGGTCCCAGCACTGGCAAGAAACTTCCCACAAGTGGTTGGTAAAGGTCTTTTTTTTTTCTTTTCTTTTTTTTCTCCCCCTCCCCTTAAAAAACAAAATTAAAAAAAAATGGGTTTGTATGTCTCACTCCTGTGTTTATAGTGTCGTGGGGGTTGGTTTTCATCTGAAGCTGATTCGATTGGTCATTTTGCCTGCAGGGGGGCCGGTTAGCTCTGATCATGTGGAAAAGAATGCTGGTTTATTAGGAGCATTTCTTTACCCAACATAAACCCTTAGCAGCCAAGGAGAAATCCTCAAACACTTACACAGAGAAGGAGTGCCTTCCCTCTCACCTCCTTAATAAAGATCATTTTTTAGATATGTATAATCTTAAACTTTTATGTGAAAGTTCAAAAGGCTGAAATTCCCTTGGAATAGCTGAATGACAAATGTTCCTGTATCATTGCTGAAAACTACACAGTGTTTTCCAATACTTTCTCCCTAACCGGTGTCAACTGCCCTTTGTTTAGGTGAAAAGGGAAACTTGCAAATCTTGTTGCTGCTTGTCCAGTGTCACCTCCTTTCATTAGGACCCGAGCTCCCTAGTATTGGTGTTAACAGAAGGGTGGGCTGTGGCTAATGGTACAGCCTAGGGTCTCTGTAGGGTGTTGCTGAACTTGAAGCTTAATGCTGGTCAGAAGATGTAGATCTGGCTGCTTCTCTTCCATCTCCACAGTGCTCCTTTGTGAAAACATGGAATTAATCACAGGATTTTGCTAAAGCTGAGGAATGAAGCAATGCAGATTGGGTGGGTTGCTGATTCCATATGTTAACTAAAAACACTTACACTTAAGCTATTTTCTCTCTCATTTGTCAAATGAGGAGAGTTATTTAGGGAAGATGTTTCAGCTGAATGACTGTACAGAGTGGTCAGCATGCTGCATTGCTAAAGCGAACTCCAAGGACAGCTTTGTAATGCAGTAGTATTTCACGCACACACACACACACACACACCCCTTGGTGAGCTGCTGATGTGAGGGCTTTGATCGAACGTCAGATGTAAGAGGATCTGAGAAACAAAGGCTGTGGTTGTTTGCAGGAAAACTACTGAAGGCCTGCTGGGAAAATTATTAATGTAGACTTTCCTGCTTAGGAAACAAAATCCCCTCTCTTTTTTTTTTTTTTTTCCCCCCTCCTTTCTTTAACCTCCCCCCAACCCTAAATTGCAAAACATTAATTCTTCATTAGTATGAAACACTTTAATTCTGGTGCTATGCCTGAACATGTAATTGTGATAGGCATAGTGTGACCTTCAGAACCAGGGCAAACAGTGCATTGCAAGGGGACTCCCACCACTGAGATGAACCTATAGGACAATGTTACTTACCCTTGACCGTTCCCACTATACTGCAGAAAAGCTGCACTTCCACTACAGGCAACCTCTTTTATTCAGAAATAGGATTTTTTTTTAAATTTTTTTTTTTATTTTTTACAAGCAGTGTTTTCTTACAAGCCATATTTTGTACTGTAGAAGGTGTATGGTGTCTGGTCATGTGTTTTCTAATCTGATTCAACTGAATGGGTTAAAAATCTAACACAGTCATATAGCAGATGAAGCAGCTACAGTATGTGATTTCCAAGTGTTGTTATGGAATTAAAATCTCTTGTTAATTCCTCTGAATGTACTGGTTCACCAGTACTCCTGACAGCAAGTAATGGTCAATGTAGTGAAAAGGTAGGGAGAGGTATTTGAGAAGTATGTTCTTGAGACCTCTTATTGAGATTGAGCTTTTGTTAGGAGGGAGAAAGCTTGAAGCTAGAAATGGGCATCAGAACTTCTGATCTGTCACTGGTTACAAGTGAGTCATTTCATTACATATGTGCTTTTATACTGTTTCTGGAGTGTCAAATACTCTCCTGATGAGAAGATAATCCTTCTTTAGAATCATTGTTTTAGGACCATTTGTTTTATTCTTCTGTACAATGAGATACAAAATCACACATGTGGGCAAAGTTAGCTGAATTCCTTTAAAAGTACTATAGCTGTAAAGGTGGTTGGTTTGTTGGTGGTTTTTGTTCTATTTGTGTTTGGGTTTTTTTTTTATTCTCAAGGAAGTATGTGGCACGCAGCAGGAAGAAGAGAATGAGTCAGAACACTTGACAGACTCTCCTAGATTTTCTCCTCTTTAGAGGGAACAGTGTTACTGTCAGTCATGGCTTTTCTGTCTCTTCTGTCTGGACAGTGGGCATGTCATAGGAAATGTGGACTGACAGCATGGAGAACAGAAGTTATTTGCCATTCTGTTAGTCTTTCTCATAAACGTGTTGCCACGGGGCTGTGTCACAGAAGCCTGGTCTTACTCTTTGCAGTTAGTCTCCCTTCAGGCCGGCATTGCACAGCTGTAGACTTCTTTGGCTGGATACTGTTAGGCTGTATCTGAAGTTTTCTGTAAACACCATTGCTGGCTCTGTGACAGGCTTTAACAGAGGTGCCCTTTTACTGCTCCTTCTCTTCGGGAAGTTCAGGCAATTAGTCCAAGGCAAAACCATAGATTGTGTTTGAGCTTTGTTTTTTTTATCCCTTAAAACATTGCCAAACACTGACTCTCTGACTTAAGTCATTTCAGCTGAAATGAGTGTTCTCAAATCTAGGAACAATTTGCGGAGACAATATGCTAGGATTTTGGAAGTTGTGAATTTAGATGCAAGCTGCAGGAGTATTCCAGTGTACGATTTTGTCATAGTCCTTTTGTCACTTGTGTGGCTAGATTTTTCTGATCCTTAAGCTGTGACTGGTCTGTATTTGTGAGGAACTACTTTCTTGACTGGTCTTTCTGATGTTCAAGATCATCTAATGCCGTATCTGTTTTGGCACATACCTTACTGTCTTTGAATATTGCTTGCTGCAATGTTCTAGTACCAGAAAAACTGAAGTATGTCATGATATGCTGCATTTTCTCTCTCAATTCCACGCAACTGTGGCATCGACACAGTCATCTCATGTGGCACACTGGACTGTTGCTGTGTCTAGAAAGGTTTCAGAATCACAAGTGATACCATTCTCAGACGTATATACTACAGACCCCTTATAATCAATTGTTTTCTTGTTTCTTAGATTTCTAATGATGTAGAATTTAAAATCAGAGGAGGGGCAGGATCCCACTAGTGACTGATCTTGGCAAACAGCGTTTGATGTTTTCTCACCTCTGTAGAGTTGTAGAGATGTGTGTGTTAGACCCCAAAGCAGCAAGTGGGAATGTCATTTTCTGCAAGTTCAGAATACAAAACCTGAATCAGTACTTCAGTTCTTCGGAGCAAAATCAGCAATCCAAAGGAGAAAGAAAACCAGAGTTGCCTTGTTGTGTGCCTGTAGCATCTATGTCTGCAGAGGGACTAAGATCATACAGATATTCAGTGGCAAAGTAAACTTCACAATATTCTTTAGGTAACCTTTTTCTTTTTTCTAAATATTTTTGAAACGGCAGAACTGAGCATGTGGGCCAATAGCTTGCCAGTGTTAAAGAGCAGTTTCCAGATTAAGTGAATTTAATAGCAATGGAAAAAAAAAACGTTTTTTTTTAATTGAGTCTAAAAGTCTCTTGACTTAATGTTACTGAATGAGCTGTGAATTTTGATGAGAAGAATACATATATCTCGCAAATTATTTTTCTAGTCTCATAGCAAATTGAGTAAGTTCTTTCTGTTGGTAACTTTTAGTGAGGAAAAATGAGCATGTTGTGCTGCAGAATGAAAAAAAAAAACAAAAATAACAACAACAACAAAAACCCAACAAAAACAAACCACAAAACATTTTTCTTCCTTCTTGTGTCGTCTATTCTTTCCAAACTTATTTTTAAAGGCATATTACTTATCATCTGGGTCTTAAGCTCATCTGGTCTGTCAGATTGCAGCACTGTCCTGGGCCTGTATCTCTGTAGTTCTAATATCCTAGTTTTCTGCTGTGTGAAGCCCATCCCAGGATCAATACTGAGAAGCTTCCCTGCACTTCCTGTTACATTCTTCTAGATGACACTTTTTGGAGGCTTAAATAAAAAAAAATGAAATAAAACAAAAATAAAACCAAAAAAACAAAACAGCCTGTGTTTCCCAGGCTTGTATTTTCTGTCTAGCTTGTTGTCTTCCTTGATTTTCTGTGGAGTGTGGGAAAACAGAGTGTTGTTTACCTTCATCTGCAAAGATTTATCTGTTCTAGATAAGTAAATTTTCCAATGTTGCACCCACAAAATAAAGGGAGTTGAGTGTCTCCAGCAATTCAGAGCCAGTATCACTGGAGACTTCCTGAAATACATGGTTTTAAAAAGCCCTGCAAGCACAGAAGTGGTGTTAAGCCAGATTAAGCAGATGTGTATCTGGGTTATATTAGGCTCCGTAGCTGAGACTTGCCTGTTTATATTGCTGATGTATTTTAAATTAGCCAATATGATTTAGCTCTTACTTTATGTAGAAAAAATGTAAAAGGAAAGTATTCCGTTTACCTTTCTGAGGTCCTTGAGTCACTCAAGTACTCATCAGGGTGGAAGAACTCTTGCATCTTGCACTGTGGTGCTTCCTGCCTCTCCTGTCTATGTGATAGGCCCAACAGCCCTGCTGTCTTGAAAATTCTTGGAGAAATTTGTTCCTCTCACGGTGGTAGAAAGATTCCATGTATACCTGGAGTATGGGAAACTGGAAACTTCATTAATTTTGTAATCTGGCTTGAATTCCACCTGTACTCTCTCATTCTAGTCCCTCCCTAGAACAATATACTGTGGTAGAAAAAGGTTTGTTGGTTTTTTTAGAGGGCATATTGTTTTTTTCTCTAAGATCTACACGAAGTCCAAAGACAGTGTGTGTTTCTTGTCTCCAGAGTGCAATATCTCTATGTAGGAAGAATTTCTGAGATCTAAGTGGAGGTTTGATGTGACATAGAATTCCAGCTACCACTTCCTCATTTTCTCATTACCTGAAAAAGCCGCACAATGTGAAGAAAAGCAAATGCAGTCTCCTATCTGTCCTAAACTCAATTCTTAAAAATGTCCCTTTCCACCCCAGAAAATGCTCTCTTCTGTTTTTCCTGAGCAAGCAGGTATACTATACAATCTTCAACAAATGTTATCTATTTTTGGATTTTAAGACTTCCTAAGAAGGAAAATAAAGTATATCTTTCTTTAGTACTTGATTACTCTTATTTCTTTTAATAGATAACCACAAATTTCAGGTTAACACTGTTGAAATGTATAAGTGAAGAAGTGGCCATCACTGTGGGTTTTGTGAGAATTCTGGTGCTACACAGCTAAGCGTATTTAAAGAAATATACAGTTCAGAAGTCCTGATGCTAGTGCTGCTGGTGGTTGGTGTATCTTGTCAGGATAAGCCAATAGAAAAAGCAGCACGTGTGTCTAACCTGAGTTACTGATGTATAATGTGGACTCTTATAAAAAATGTATTTGTGACAGTTGCTCTTTATTAAGTAGTTGAGGATTTTACATCCTCATTAGTTTCTCTTAAACTTCTGGTAGACTCTTCCTTGAGCTTAAGCTTAGTTGCTTCTAACACTTGATGTGCTCTCCAGAAGATGGATTTGCAGGATAATATTAACACTACTACATCTTCCTTGTTGCATCCTTAATCCTACTTTAAATTTCAGTCTTTGCTAAAATCATTGCGAGAAATGCTGTTCATCGTATTGGATTAAATATATAGATCTCATATTCTGTTTATTACAGGAGAAGCAAGTGTGTTCAGTTCATATGAAATGTTTCGTGTTTACAGATTACTGTATTCCCCTTTTCCTTTAACATGAGACTTTTCATTCTACAGCAGTTTATTCGTATGTCTCTTAAACTCATCTTTTCTTCCTCTCTCTTGCCTGTCTGTGTTGTAGTTTCTTATATGCTCTGCTTTCTTCTGGTTTTCATGTTTGGATTCTCCGCCCCCCAGTCTTTCCAGTTCAGGATACCCAGAGATGTGGAGGGATTTCTTAAATCTGTCTGTCATATATTTCCTTCTACGAACTTTCATTCTCCTCCCAGGTTTCTGCCACCACTTGTTTATGCTGCATTTTTGCTTCTAAGGGAGCAAGATTTCAATTTTTGTGTTTGTAGGTTCCTAAAGATGAGATGCACGTTCACCGGCATGTGTTTTCTTTGCAGTGAGACCAAACTTTGAGGAAGGTGGGACAGCAACGACAGGAAGGAAGCATGAGTTTATACGCTCTGAGAGTGAGAACTGGCGCATCTTCAGGGAGGAACAAAATGGTGAAGATGAAGATGGAGGCTGGCGACTGGCTGGATCACGGAGGGATGGTGAGAGGTGGCGTCCTCACAGTCCAGGTGAGAGATCTGGATTAGAATACAGCCATACTTATAGGGAATTATAGGAAAAGGGCATGGGGAAGTCAGGGGAAGGGAAGGTGGCATAAAGTTTGGGACAAAAATAGGTAAGGATCAAGCCATTTTGGTCTTCAGGTACTGTTTTGGCATAAGTGGGGCTCTTCGTCAGAAAATGATTAAGACAAAACTATGTCCCTTTTGTTTTCTTTTTAATGTCTTCAGTACCCTGATGTATTTAAGGGACCAATATTTTTCAGATGTGTGCTTGTCTGGGATGTGCTCAAGGTGTGTATGTGCCTGATAAATTAAGGGATTTTTTTAATAATGCTGTTCCTCTGTGGCTGTAATGCTGAAAGGAGAGAAGTTACACACATCAGGTAGTGTATATAAGGCTGCAGAGTTGTGATGACACTCAACCAGTGCCAGGCTGCTGGCATCTTTCTAGTTGTCTAAATGTGTTTGCAATGCCAAGAGACATCCTTGGAAAATCTCAAGATGTTTTACTCTCTGGATGTTGTAGTTTAATTACAGGATGTGTTAACTTGCTAAATTTCAGGCATCTGTTTGGTGTTGCTCTCTGCTTCCCTGACCTGGCAAAGTCAGTCTTGTTCGCTTATTTTCCAGCATTGCATTGCTGGATTTGCAAGGGAAATGCAAAGCAGAGCTTGTTATTTGAGTAGTATGGCTGAAACATATGGGTTTGGGTTTTTTTGTTTTTTTTTTTCCTCCTCTACTTGGAAAAGATCATACCTGTTGTGGGGTCTTGGTTTTGGGTATCTATTCGCTGCAGAAGGTTTCTAGGGAACTAAGGGAGGATTGTGGTGCTTCTACTGTTATATCTGCCTAGGAAAGAAAAGGAGGTATGGGAAACCTTTGGGAGTGAGGTAGACGACTTGTTTTAACTGAAGAAAAGTCACACTTGCTCTTACAATGGCTCCACCACTCTTTTCAACATCCCAAAGGACTTCCTGTTCTATAATGGTTGTGAGCAACCATTGTCTCTGTTCTTCATCCTCTCCACAGCTACGTATTGCTCTCCCCTCAAACAACTGTTAGCTTGTACTAAAATTCAGAAGTGAGACCAAGGCTAGGTTTATCAGATGTTTTCTATTTAGAGTGTGGCTAAGGGGCAAATTTTGAAGAATGTAATTTTCTTTTCCCCGATGTTTGGTCACAATTGTTTATTAGACACTGCTGCTTTGTTACATAGTTCAGATGACATCGGGCCAGCTACAGTAGTACCTCATGATGCTCAGATGCAGCATGATATTCAGGAGGAGAGTGTTTGGCGTGTACAAGCCAGCATGCTTTAGCCTAAAAGGAAGCACAGACCTCATAGTTCAGATGCTTGATCATGCCTTGAACTTTTTTTGGAAGATGTCGTGAGGAGGGTTTTGAAAAATTCTTCTTCCTTCCATCATAGGAAATATTACTGCTTACTTGAATTTTTGCTGTAGTAGACAACTAACAACTTACAAATTAGTTCTAGCAGGTATAATTAAAAAGCCTGTACTAAGAATTCTATGAACCTGCAGAGAAGTTGTGAATTTTGAGATGGACTGAGTTGAGAGCTGTATCATACTAGTCCCTCAGCTTTGGTCGGAGCTGCATTTGGATCCTCCTGTTAGGAGTAGCCACAGGACCATTAAAACAGCTCAAATCATATTGTTGCTTTAAACAATGAGTTTAACTCAAATTGGCATGGCTTAAACTGCTTCTTTGTACTTCTGTTAGGTAATAGTACTAATCATGTGTCTTGCTAAAAATAGAGAAATGTCTTCAGAATGCTGTTGTCATTTGTTTAGCTGGCCGTTCATTTGACTTGGATCTGCGTACTCCCCTACTAGATTGTATGCTTCTTGTTTTTTTTTTTCTTTGGGGTGAGAGCAGTTTAGAAGAATGTAGCAGTTGTCAGGCTTGAAATTATCAGCTTCTGTTGTTAAGCAAAGAATACTTTGATTCCCACAGACCATTGTTTTTGGAGCTTTTGAATTCCTCTTGCTCCTTCAGCTGTGTTTACTGCAGGATGGCTGACCTAAATCTGCTCATTTTATGCTTTTTAATAGGCACAAAGGATGAAGAGGATGGAATGCTTCTACTGAAGCAGTCTTGCACCCCAAAGTATAGCTTCACAAATTCTGTGGTCTGTTTTATTTTAGCTAAAGTTATCTCTCTTGATATAGTCAAAGGGATCTATCATGTATCCATGCTGCATTTAAACTGATTTCCTCTCACATGGCTATGCCTTGTAAGACATGAGGGATCTTCTGAGTATTGGTAGGAAAGTGAAGAAGCAAATTGGTCAGGCTTCTCCTTAAAAGAGATGAGCCTATCACCTTTCTACTACTTAATTCAGAAGGATGAAACTTGTCTGGTTTTGCAGTGTGAAAAAGTTGTATCACTAGGCTTTTGTAGTCAGAGTTCATGGGGTTTTCTACCTTTTCTACTATCATCTGTGCCCTAGGACTTGAAGTCTGACGAGAAGGCATCTTTGCTTAGCTTATACAATGGAAAAGCTGTTCTGGGTAAATGCGGCACTGCTGCTATTGTAGATATGAAATAGGGTCTTCAGACCAAGTTAACTGTCTATAAAAAGAATGTGAATGTAGCTTTAAATTCACTGGCTGCTTCAAAGTTTTCTTTGTTTTTATTTTTTTTAATAATTTTTTAAAGCCATCGTTTTTTAATGGTTGGTGACTGCTCACCCAAAAAGCCCCTTATTTCTGTTGTTTCAGTTCTTACATTCATACAGTGATTGCCTTTTAAATTTGCAGGGCAAGTGCATCTTAAAAGATATATATACAAACCTTATTCGATCCCCAAACTAGTGGATGATATATATATATGGTTTTTATTTTGGGTGGGTGTTTTTTTGTTTTGTTTGTGGTGGTTTATTTTTTGTGTGTGGTTTTTTGTTTGGTTTTTTTTGCTACCAAGTCATCTTAAGGAATAGGAATCATCTCTTCTTGCTTAAAATTTCTCTTTGATATGACTCTTTTTTTGTTTTTGCATCAGCTGCTCTATTAATATCTTTTTCCTGAAAAGCTTTTTAGAGAGGCCTTAGTCTAAAATCTCACAAAGTTCTTTTGGTTGTTGCTTTTTTTTTTTAAGGGCTTTCAGATTCATCTTGGCTGACTCCTTTTTTTCAGAAGCAACTGCTATGAATCAAATAGACTTCTTATTTTTGGGCATTGTGCTTTGTGCTTCTTGAACGTCTTAAAGCTGCTTAAGTCCATCTTGCTCTAAAGCTGAGCAAAATAAAAATGAGGGTCATATACAATATATGCCAAAAAAGTATAGTGTGTACTATTACTTTGTCTATTGTTTAAAATTTAGTATCATTTGGTTTAGCATTTAGTACACATTAGAAGTTTTTATACTGAAATAGAGAATATATAACTTTTAAGAGAGAAATAGCTGTTAATAATTGAGACTACAGTGTGCTTGGATTCCCTGAGGCAGCTTGTATTCCTTTCACCTATAATGCCACCATAAATTGCAAGGGATAAATTCAGCTTAAAATTATTTCTTGGAATCTTGATTATATAACTGGTGCCTTGTGATGCTGCAGGACTGAATTAAAAGCTGTGTTTGTGTCCTAACTGTTGGCTAAAAAACTTTAGGTAAGAATTTTATTTACCTTTACTTTAGCTTGTTTTAAAGATCAGTAGCCCTGTACTTAGCACTTGAGTTGCTCACTGTATTCTAACTGGGCTTTTATAATTTTACGTTGTTATTAAGAAACAAGGACATGTGTCTGTTCCACTTACCTCTTCTTTTTGCTTGCCCACCTAGCTCTGAAAATGCATGGTGTATAAAAAGGAGGTTGCATGACTAAGTCTTTGCAAGCAAACTGTGTGGTAAATGGTATCTTGATTTTAATTTTGAAGATATTTGGAAGTAACAAATGCTTAGACTGTGTAGGGATGAGAGCCACATAAAAATAATTGAGGCCCTTCTCAATGCACAGTCTCATGATGGCCTCTTTACAGCTCCACAGAAAGTTCTTAATACCAGTTTGTTCTCCCCTGTACAACAGAGAGTTGAAGGAGATGCTCAGATCTTTATGAGCCCCAAAACAGCAAACAGACAGAGATGATAAATCTGTTAGTAGGGTATGACATTGCCAGGTTCAGGCCCTGACTCTATTTTTCCACATATTGAGACATCTGACACGAACATTACTGGATGAGGAGATGTCCGCTTGTGGTTTTGGGCAGAAATGCAGTGTGGTTGTCAGCAACTCCTGATACTTAAACCTTGGAAAAAGCCCTCTGATTCCAAAGGAACTCCTGGTTTGATGTATTGATATTTCTGGTGGGGAGAGGGGAAATAAATATGCTTCTCGTGGCATGTGGAATTTCAGTGTCAGGCCTTTTCTTTCAGGTAGACTGTTGTTGGGCTTAGCTGCTGGTTGCTCCCAGAGATGCTTTTGTTATTTCAGAATTGAGCAGCATTTTAATGAGATGTTCATATGCATGACTTGCTTAAAAAGAATGCCCTTGGAAAACTGCACCTCCCGAGTGTGCACTGAATTAGAGACCAGGGCGCTGTGGACAGAGGCACAGGGGATGTGATGAGGTGTCCCTTTCTGAAGAGGATGTATGAAATGGGTATTACCTGAGTTCTCCAGAGTTTTTACCCCATTAGTGTCTCTTCAGTGAGCCTTTGTCCTTGTTTACGTATTTTTCAAGAAGTTATTGATGAACTAGAAGTTGGTATAATATAGGCCTGAGATGTTAAGAACTACTTTAAAGCAGGCAGTAAAAGTGGGATAAGCGCAAGCTTGGAGTGAGTGCCTTATTTCTTTCCTTAATGACATAAAAAGGTTGCCTCAGAACATTGATTTGACAGTTTTGCATACAATAATGTTGTTTCCAAGGCATAACTAGAAGCATAGGTTAAGGTATACAGTGGAATTATTTGCAAATAAGCACATATAGCTTATATATAGCTTATATATAAGATATAGTGAAGGCCTCGTTAAAGTCTAACCAATTGTCTTTCCTTAATAAAACATGATCTTAAAGTTCATAGTGTGTCTAAAAGGAGTTTTAAGTTTCCTGTATTAGTGAGACATAGGTGGATTTTTGCATGCTTAATATTAATACTTAGGGTATTAAGGTTGATGAGGAAACATTCCTCATTCATATGAAGCAAGTGGAACAGAGGACAATGCTTCTTGTCTTTGACTACCAAAAAAATCACAGCATTTGATAAACAGTGAGACTGCACTGATTACACAAATTCTGAGACCAAAAGAAGACTATTATTTTTTCCTCTAGAAAAAAACACAGACACCACTAAAAGCACTAAAAACTGAAGTGCTTTCATTTTTCCTTTGTACCTTCTTGGTAAAGACAGCTTCTCTTGGATGGAAAGCTGTTTACAATGCTTTCCTTTCACTCCCAAATTGTTTTCCTTAGCAGCAAGTTTTTTACAGTTTAAATAGCATTATTGCAGTCAGAGGATGTTAAGCTTGGTTGAATGAAGATGTCTTCTGAATAGATTAGAATGAGAACTGAAATAAAATTTATACTTTGCTTTGGAAAGTTTTTCCTCTGTTCTTATTATCGTTCCAAATTTCCAAGTATTCCACGGCTAAATAATTATTATTCAAGAGACTTAACAGTCCTTTCAAAGGTATTTGAATAGTTGTCAGTTCATTTTTCGTGTATACACACAGAAGTGTCTCTGAGGGGAAGAGACAAAAGGCATGGGTGGTTTGTTCAGTTTTGCAGATTGCCTAAAAGAAAACATGCGATTTTATACATATAAAGATGCCAAAAAAAGATTTAAGACCATGACAGCTAGTAAATTCAATCAACATCTAATGTCACTTGTCTTATTTTGGTGCTTCAGCATGTTTTATATTATGTAGCCCAGCTTTCTTAGCCTTTTTGTTGTTTAATGCTCATAATGCAATTTATAACGTGAGGATACGCACTGGACAATATTTGAAAGTCTCCTGCTTAATGGTAAGATACTCCTTTTCTTTCCCTTGTCCTTTAAGATGCCTTTATAGGTGGATTGTACCTTGTAGAGGCTTTTTGAATGTTTGTCACTGTTTGTCATCTCTTTACCCTTCCAAATAAGCCACTGCCCCTGGAACTGTCTTGTAAAGTTGCTTTCCCCCCCACCTTAGACGGCCCTCGTTCTGCAGGCTGGCGAGAGCACATGGAGCGACGGCGGAGGTTTGAATTTGATTTCCGAGAACGAGACGATGAACGGGGTTATCGACGGGTACGGTGTGGGAGCGGCAGCATGGATGATGACAGAGATAGTCTCCCTGAGTGGTGCTTAGAAGATGCAGAAGAAGAAATGGGAACATTTGACTCCTCTGGAGCGTTTCTCTCTTTAAAGGTGAAAAGCTGTCTCTTGCCCTTTGTTCAATTTGTGCGAATGTTCTGTTACGTTGGGTGAATTTTGGGTGATTATGTTGACTTTACAGAAGGTGCAGAAGGAGCCAATCCCTGAGGAACAGGAGATGGACTTCCGACCTGTGGAGGAAGGGGAAGAAAGATCAGACTCTGAAGGAAGCCACAATGAAGAAGCCAAAGATCATGAGAAGACCACCAAGAAAGAGGGAGAGAAAACAGACAGAGTGGTGGCAGGTAAGGAGGACTTCTCATGCATCCATTCTGTGCTACAATGTAGAATTTCCATTAATTCAGTTACTTAGAACCATGCAATGTTACAGAAGCAGTGGAAGAAGCAGTCCAGACATCTTCGCCAGCTGCCAGGTCAGATACTCCACCAAAATCACAGCCTCCAGACCCGCTGCAGACGAGCCTTTTTGAAAGGAAGGAAGAGTCTGTGCCAGAAAGAACAGAGAAAACAGAAGATAAAGAGAATCGAACAGAGAATACACCACCAGCCAAAATATCCAACAGAGGGGAAGGTAATGAACTCAGTAGATGAATTTAGTAAGTTTCCATTTGTGATTAGTCTTGGTCTCTTTTAAGAGACGAGGACTGGATTATGGTGATGAAAAGCTGTAATTCACCAACTGGGTTGGTCTTGTAAAAGTGAGATTTGTTGGATATGCTTTCTCAAATGCTTGCAGTTCACTGGCAATGAGGGTTAGAAAAAGATGAGCTGGTTGGGCATGTGTCTCATTGTCGTAGAGCAGATCAGTCCCTGGAAAATATGGCCAGAGACAGGATATGCTGAAATGTGCTGAGTTCTGCAGTGTCAGAACTAAACTGTTTGTTCCTTGAAGTTTAGTTGGGTGCCTGTGCTGTAAACAATAGCAATGTGCAGTCATACAGAAGAGCTGAAAATACTTCTGCTTTGGTGCTAATTTTGCGCTGCTGAATGCTTTCTTCAGTTAAGTTCTTAACAGTAATTTGCAATTTATTTTCACATCAAAGATAATCAATGAATTTTAACATCTCTCTGCAGATTTGGCTTCTGTTGCTCAACCTTTGCCACAGATTTCTGCAGACACAGCTTCTCCTGCTCATCTTTCTCCTCCTGTTTCAAATTCAAATCCTGCTCTGCGGCCAGTTCAAACACCTGTCACAGCTGCTCCAGGCATGGGCAACATTCCCACTGACCCAGATGATGAAGAGGGCCTCAAACACCTAGAGCAGGTAAAATTTCTCAAATTCCTTTGTTGACAATTGTGAGACTGGAGGAATGTGGAATGCAAAAAGTATTTGAAGCCTGTAAAACCAGAAATATGACTGAAACTTTACACTCCACAATGTATACTGAAACCTTTTTTTTTCCCCTCCATTATTTTTATGGAAAATAATTCGAGCCTCTCTGGGATTTTTCTGAATAAGGGTGCTTTACCCGATATTAAAGAGCTGCAGATCCTAATGCTTATGACCACTGCCAAATAGCCTTACCATTTCCCTTGAGAAAATGTAAAACAGTGTGCCCAATAGGTTTGAAAAAAATACCCAAAGACAAAACCCCCAACATACATAAACAAAGTACAGACCGTGTTCTTGAAAGTTTCGTTTCTGCTGGGATGTGGGGCTTGTTTCATCCTAGCTCTCCCATACCTGTTGTATTTTCCACCATGATACTGCATGGAACCTTCCTGGCAAGTTGTTTTAAAACTTTCCTTCAGCGGGTGAGCTGTACTTATTTGTCATTCTGATGAGGTGGTAGACTGAGCTCAGGGTTCATGATGGAGTTGCACAAGTCCTTGAGTTGCCTGTAATTCCCAGTGTGCTCTTGAGCACCAGATAGTACATGGTTGTTGTATTTGGTGCCCTTATTTTCAAATCTGTAAGCGTGCATTTAACTATTGTATTCCTTGCTGGTTTTGATGTCACCTGCAGCAAGCAGAGAAGATGGTGGCGTACTTGCAGGACAGTGCCCTTGACGATGAAAGGCTAGCAGCAAAGATTCAAGAGCACAGAGCAAAGGGTTCCTCTATGCCGTTGTTCCATGAAGCCATGCAGAAATGGTACTACAAAGATCCACAAGGAGAAATTCAGGGTAGGTCTGTGCCCTTTACACTTCCTCTTTTGTTTCACAGAACTTTTAGAATTCTTCACAAAATTACTGCCAACAGATACTGATGCTTGTTTTTACGAAAGTGGTGCAGGAAATTGACTGTTCTAGAATTAGGTCTTGAAAATAGATTTTCTACTCATCACTGCCCCCATCAGCTCAGCATATCTAATGTTCAGAGTTAGACTTTTATCGCAGCTAAGCTTTATCATCACTTCGTGTTTTTGTAAATCGAGGTTAAACTAAAACCTGTTTTTCATACCAATAGTTACTCAGGTTTCCAGATAATAGTGGAAACAAGCAAGAATGTTCAGTAGCTTGTTGAAGAATCTGTGAGAAACACTGAAATCTGTTTTCTAGTCTGTCTGAAGACATTGAGTATTCAGGGAAGGGTAATTTGTTTAGGATCTAGAGCAAAGAGAAAGCAAACTTTCACAAGCCAGTACTCATGTGTAATCTCAGTTTAAATTGTACTTGCAGTACAATTATCAGTTTGTATAGTAACAACTGTTTCATGCTTGCAGTTTTTGTTTAAGAAAGATAGTGTAAATACTTGCATCTCTACTTTCAGAAGGTACTTTTTGAGGTCTCAGGGCTATGTTTTAGCAGCTGCTTGGCTTCCTCCCAAAACCACAGTTAAGCCGTGAGTTCCTTACTGTACTTAGCTAAATAGTAGTTGGTTATGCTGTTTCCTGTGAACGGCTTCCTCGGTTGTCGGCTCTAGATAGGGTTTGTGGGGGTGTTATCTGGGGGCTCTGTGCCAGTCTCTTGTCTGCAGGTATTATATATCTTTAGGCTTTTCTTTTCACCCCTTTAAGTTTAAAGGATGGTATCCATAAAGTATTTTTATGTGCTCACTGTGCTTCAAACTGTATCTTAGTTGTTGCTGAGTATTTACTGCTCAATGACAATATGATGTTTTTTCACTAAAGTAGTGCCTTGGTTGTGACCTCTAAAATTAAACGCTCCCATGTTTTTGGTTTTGTTTTTTTTTCCCTCTGGGATACCTCTTGTGATTTCATATTCTCTGGGAGGAATTATCTTCTAAAGATGCTTTTACAGAGAAGACGAGGATTACTGAACATTCGTGCTTTTCAGAAGTTGTTTTTGCAAAATGTATTTATGTGGTTCTTACTTGGTTGAATAACCCTTTTTTTTTTTTCTTTTTAAACTGGCTTTGTGTCCCTTTGGATATATAAAATTAGTATAGCAGTGCCCCTTTGAAAGGAGTGACTGAAATCCTTCTCAGGAAGGAGACGAAGAGAAGGAGTGGTGTCACTTTTTGAGAAAATAAGGAGAGCAGTTTGCTTTTTTTTCTATCTTAAAAATGTAATCTAGCACTCGGAGCTGGATCTGTTTGTCTGTTAAGTTCCAAAACCAAAACTTGTATAAAAGATAGGAGTTCTTCCAATTTGAAGGCAAGAGTTGAAACAGGCTAAGAGTGTTTAATTATCTGTGGAGTATATGTGGGGAAGGTAGTGTTGGTGATGGTTAGCATGGTTAGCTAGTGGGTACTGCTGAGGCCCAAACTGGACTTGAGACAACCCTGGTGCTGAGCCCCAAGCAGTGAGCTCTGCTGGAAGTCAGGATGTGTATTCGTTGGACCAAGCTCCACACCACTGTGGCTGCTTGGCTTTCATCTTGGAGCTGACTTGTCTGCCTCCAACACATGGTAAAAGCAGTCATGCGCTTTTCAGTAAAGAGTCTCTGGGGGATTGCAAAGATCTAGATGTTTACATTGACACTTAGGCCTTGAATGCACTGTCTGTCCAGACAAGTGGATGAGATGGACAGGAACACGAGATACTGTTGTTTTAACAGGCACCGTGCTCTTTGTTTCCCTGTATACTCAACTTGGCCTCACTTCCCCCCATGTGTGTCGGTTGGTATTATTTCAGGTCCTTTCAGTAATCAGGAGATGGCAGAGTGGTTCCAGGCTGGATATTTCACGATGTCACTGTTGGTCAAGAGAGCCTGCGATGAGACTTTTCAGCCACTGGGAGACATCATGAAAATGTGGGGCAGGGTTCCCTTTACTCCAGGTCCAGCACCTCTTCCACACCTGGTAATTATGTGACAGTTACAATAATCAAAGAGTCCTATAGCTTTTTTTTAGCTTTTATACCTAAAATAGAAATTGAGCTAAGTTCTGTTCCAAGCACCAAAGTTGAACCCTGTGTTAAATCAACTCTTTAAGAAGAGAAAAGGCAGTCAATTTAAAAATGTTTGGTTTGCCATGGCTGTGGTAAAGTAAGGAGGCTTGGTTCTGTGATATGTACAAGAGCTATATATTTCACAGTCACTGTACTACAGGCTTTGTTTGTAAATGTTGATCTGTGTAGGTATTTTTCTGTTTTCTTAGTCAAAGAATGGTTCAGGTTGGAAAAGACACTTGGGATCATGGAGTCCAACCATCAGCCCCACTCTAGAAAGTTCTCCCCTACACCATATTCCCCAACATCACATTTAAATGACTCTTCAACACATTCAGGGGTGGTGACTCAACCACCTCCCTGGGCAGCCTATTCCAGTCTCTGACCACTCTTTCTGGGAAGAATTTTTTTGTAATGTCCAGTCTAAACCTACCCTGTTGCAGCTTGAAGCCATTCCATCTTGTTCTATCGCTAATTACCTGTGAGAAGAGACCAGCACCAACCTCTCTACAATGTCCTCTCAAGGAGTTGTAGAGGAAAAAAGTAGTCTTTTCAGTTCAGAATGTAACTTTTACATGACTTGCATTTGCAATGTGCTACTGCTGTGGTTATATGTTATTAAAATAGAATGTTTTATTCCTCTACACAGGGCGAGCTGGATCAAGAGCGGCTGACTAGGCAACAAGAGTTGGCTCTGATCCAAATGCAGCACCTCCAGTATCAGCATCTGCTAATACAGTAAGATTTCCAGTCCCAGAGACCTTTCAGTGGCTCTGTTCTGCGTTTTTTAGTCATCTGTGCTCAGCTTCTTGTCCCTTTTTCCTTGGGCAGCAGGGCTGGGAGTGCTTCACCTCCAGCAGCAGTAGTCTTTTTCAACAAACATCAGAGGCTTGATAGGCTACGGGATTAGGATAGAGTGTGGCTACCTCGGGCACGCTTTTCAGGGTCTTTTTCGGTGTCATGTATAGCTGCTTTGTTGAGACTGGTGATTATGGGGAGCTGTTATGGTCGAACTGTATCTCAGCTACCTTTATGATGCAGTTAAGGTGTTTTGGAGTCAGGGGAAGGTTTACATGTCTTTTGAAGTGGAGGTGGAGAAGGCAGAACTATTTCTTGGTCGACTTGCTCAGCTTTTTGAAGATCAGTGAAAGGTAACTGCTGGAGAAAGCAGTTTGTCATCCATTTTTGACAAAGCTGATCATTCCTCCAGTTCCTAACAATTAGTTTGGTAAGAGCTGGGAGAAGAGACAGCAATTTGGACTGTTTGCTCCAGGGGTCCCAAAAAACATGTGCCGTAATTATGATTTTTGGATACTGATTGTCAGCTAATGATTTGATAAGGCTAGAGCCTGCCCCTGTACTAGCGGATGCCTTAACATACTGGGAAAGAGATCAATTTGTATAGGTGGATGGTCATCAAAGCTAGATTCATTGAATTCCATACACTCCATATAAAAGGGAAGTAGTGTTGCACAGCTTACGAGAGAGTAACATTGGACAGCAATAGCCAGTTGACATAGTTGAGGGTAAAGAGAAATTTGATTGTGGACACAAGGGCCAGTTTTGTTGTATTCTTGTATTTTTATTCTTTCCAAGGCTCCCATTCTGTTGTTTCCTCTAGTATTTAGTGTGTACATTATGTAAGTCAGAGAGGCATTAGTCATGGAGAATGAATCTGTATGCAACTTCTGCAACTTGGGCATGATACAAATAAGCAAGTAAACAGTGATTCTCTTCTATTTTGAAGACAACAATATGCACAGGTGCTGGCCCAGCAGCAAAAGGCAGCCCTTTCATCCCAGCAGCAGCAGCAGCTCGCTATTCTCTTGCAACAGTTCCAGGCCCTGAAGATGAGGTGAGTTAGCCCAGAATTTAACTGAATACCATTCTTCCTATACTCTTCCTTGTATATAATTGTATCCTTGTCAGTGGTCCATCCCATTCAAGTTTGCTCTTATTTGATTGTGACATATTTTAAAGATTGTGTAGCTATGAAACAGTTTCAGGATGTCTAATGCTTCTTTTTATATGTAGCCTTCACCTCAGAGAATGTTTATGAAAATGAGCAGGAGAATCTTACAGCTGAAATCATACCTTTTTGACATTATACTGGTAGCGGAATGGTTTTGCCAGTTGAGTTCTGCAACACTAGCTGCTTGTTCCTCAAACTACCTTGTAAGCAGTAAACATAGAAGCATAGTAGTATCTGGCCTAGCCCTTGACTTGGCTGCGGGTATGAGATGAGCAAGAACTCTGCAAAAAAGTAGTATTGTCTGCATCGTATTTTTGTTTTAAACAGAGGTGTGGAAGGGAAGGAATATGTTACAAGTTACTGACTCTCGTGCATGTTCAGAGTACTCCTCTTCCTGGAATTTGCATGTTGACTCTTCCTGTTGGTATTACAGAATATCTGAACAGAACATGATGCCACCTGTTACAAGGTCTGTGTCAGTGCCGGACACTGGCTCAATATGGGAACTTCAGTCAGCTTCACAACCTACAGGTAAGACGCTTAGCACAGGTCAGATACGTTGAGAAAAGTTCATGGATTAAAAGGCAGCATCTTTGAGGTGATAGCTTCCTTTTTTGATACTAGGGGGAATTATTTCTGCATCAGTGGTTGAGGCTGCTTTGCCTTGCAGTTTAAATTGTATTTGAGAGCTGTGAAGAATGTGGTAATTTTTCCCATGGTTATAGGTAGTCTTGATCCAAATGGATCGAGTGTTAAAAGGTGTTCTGCTCTCATGGGAGGAGTTTGAGTAACTGCTTTGTGTGTGGAATTTTGTAGGAAACCCAGCCTGGCTTCAGTAATGGGTAAGCCTTGTTCTACAGGAATATAAAGTGACCCTTAACTAAGATGAATGTGATGTCATGATTTTAGTTCATAAAATATGGTAATTGCATACACAAGATTTCCTGATTCTGGTTGGTTTTTGTTGATGTGCTTACTTTTGCTTGTCAATGTTTCTTTTCTTCACTACCTAGTCTGGGAAGGAAGCAGTGTCTGGGATCTCCCCATTGATACTGCAGCTCAGGGACCAGCTCTAGAACAACTTCAGCAGCTCGAGAAGGCCAAAGCTGCAAAGGTCAGAAACTGTTTTGTGCTGTAAGAAGTTGGAATTGCTGTTCTGCAATGTAGCTGTGTTTCTTGAGCCAATGGAAGACTATAAGCTCTTCAATCTTCAGACCATTCTGTACAATTTCGATTAGATATTAATGGAAAACACCATAAAGAGAATATGGGTTATAAAAACCTGTTATGAAATCCTTGTGGACTGCTGTTTGGAAACCATTGCTCTGGAGATATTACTGACCTCTAAAGTAGGCGTTACATTTTTTTTCTCTTGTGGTAAAAAACTTTTCACTAGCCACTTGTGTTTTAAATCGGCTCATCAAGAGCTGTCATGCCAAACCCCGAATCAGAAACAGGTTCTTCTAGTCATTGAATCTTTTCACCAGAATTGGTTTGGGGAATTGGAACAGTCCTTTTTGTTAGGGTTGTTTCCAGTTTTCTCTAGTGTTAAATTATTTTCATAAGTTCAAACCTGTATGATTCTGTACATTTCCTGAAACTGATTATTTATGATGACTGCAAAGCCACTTGCTATTAGTGTCTAAAGTCAGAGGTTATTTTAAGGAGCTGATGTAGAAAGTCTGACTAGAGAACTGGTGTTTGTTAAAGAACAGAAATTGTTAGAAGTTGTTCTAGACTATTTCAGCAATCTGACCCCAGCAGGCAGCCAGCTGATAGGTAAAATTACAATTAAGGGAGAGCATCTGTCAGAGGCTTCATCTGTTATGTTGTTACTGTAATCTCAGCAGAGTTGCCCTAAGAAACGGTGTAGGAATACGTTACCTGCATCTGAGTATAGTTTTATGTGAATTGTAGCTAGAGCAAGAGAGGAGAGAAGTGGAAATGAGGGCCAAACGAGAGGAAGAGGAGAGGAAAAGGCAGGAGGAGCTTCGGAGGCAACAAGAAGAGCTACTTAGGAGGCAGCAGGAAGATGAGAGGAAACGACGGGAAGAAGAAGAACTGGCCCGCAGGAAGCAAGTGAGTTTCCTCAATGTAGTTCATCTCTAATTTTAATACTTTATAAAACTCACTTTAAGAATCCTGTGGGGTCTAATTAATCTTTGGTAGGCGTGTATGAAGACAGTTCTAATATTTTCATGTGGGTATATGAAATGATTCTTCTGTTCTTGATTTTTAAGAGCCCAAATCTGAGAAATGAGCTCTGATGGTTCACTTCGAGATAGGTACCTGTTTGTGAGCTGAGACGCTTTATTCTGTGTGGAATATTCCCTCCCAACTTCTTAGTGTCTATACTAGATGTTAGTTAGTTGCTCAGTTACTGTATGTTTAATCTTTATTCACCATTTAATGCAGTCTAGTGTTTTGGTAAGGGTATTTTCTGGAGTAGACTGGAGCTTGAGCAGCTGTTTCAAATGAATAAAATGTAGAGGGCTATAGTGGAAAAAGGGATGTTACAGTTAGCTCTTTTCCCCTGTTTTTTTTAAACATAATTATTTATTGAAATTATTTACTATATGGGTTGTGTCACAGAGTCTGTCAGCTTTATTTATGGAGTTGATACTTGAGAAAGGATGTAGTTTGGACAAGCAGATTTGTTGACGTGATCTATGTTGCAGTAGGATTAAGTAGCTAGGAGTTGTAGTATGTCCTTAATCTTACAAGAACATGGAATGGAGAAAATTATTAGCTTGACTTTTCTAGCATTTACTTCTGAATTCTGTATGGAAGAAAGATTAATTGTTCTGTAGGTATCATAGGAGGGAAAGACAGTGGAAGTTAGTTTTTACTCTGCGTGCAAAGGATAAGGGCAAGCACATTCAGGTTATTCACTAAGGAGTTAGTCAATAAATGCCCTGTAAAGTAGCTCATGAATAATAGCTGAAAGTAATAAATAATTTTGGCCTTATAACATTTTCTGTGTGCTTAGGGAGGCAGTTGTAAAGAACATATCCTGGTTTAAGGATCAGATGTTTCTGAGGAAGCCTCTAGAATCTGTAGTTCTACTTGTAAGTTAGTCATAGACCTCAGTTCACTCAGTGTTCGGGTTCATCACTGAACATCTCTTTTAATAAACTACACTGTGATACATAGTTAACTTTCATGTTTAAGAATCAAGTCTGTAAATAAATGGCTCCTTGGTTTAATATATCTACTTTGTGTACAGTCATTATGGTATACAGTGGAAAAGCATCCTTTGATGCTTGAGTTCAAGCTTTACTGCAGCACTAAAGCAATTATATACCCAAAAGTTCTAAATTTTGAGTTAAACTGCTTCAGATCTGTTTTAATAATAACTAATTTTCAGCTGATCACCCGGTAACTTGATGTGTTTCATCCATGGTGGCTTCAAATAAATAGAATTGCTTTTTTTCTTTTCAGAGTAACAGTTTTGCTACTGTGTATAACTTCTTAGAAATGTCCATGAAATTCCAAAGTGTTTTGTCCACTTTGGATTTGTACAGTAAACAATCTGGTTCTCCCGTTCTGACATGTCATGGGAAGTAATTACTTATGAGGAGGAAACAGAATGTGGTTGAAAAGCAGTAACAACAAGTATCTTAGTTCGTTACCAATGGAATAATTGCCAAAATGCTTAATTCTGAGCAGCAATGTCTTGAAAAGGTAACAAAAGAGTTTTAAGCACTTCTCTGGAAAGAGAAAATATTATTGTATTCTGTATTTAAAAACAAACAAACAAACCAAAACTGGTCTAATATTTGAATCTGACTTCTGTACTGGAAGGCATTGTAGAATCAGGGATGAACTGATTTATTAGCATGGATTTATACAGAGGAGATGATGCTTAACAAATTTGATTAACTTCTTTTGAGGAGATGACAGTGAGAGCTGAGAGGGGTGAAGCAGTAGACTTAATCTGCCTGGACTTCAGGAAGGCTTTTGATGTAATACTGCATAAAAGACTAGTATATAAGGTTAGTAAATATGCTGTTGATGGTGAATTCTAAATACAAAAATAACTAATAGAAATTCAATTCTGTAGGATGAAATGTCATACCAAATGTTGAATCCAGTTCTGTTTGTAGTTTTCATCAATTACTTGCGCTGTAGAATTGCAAACAGTAATGCCCAGCTTGTGTAGCTCATATATTTCTCTTTTTGTTTCTGATCTGATCTTTTCTATTCTGTAATGATTGTTTCACTTTCAGGAACAAAATTTCAGGTCTAATAATGAGCTAATAATTGTTTTCTCTGGATTGTATCTTTAGTGCTTTCTTTACCTGGTTGAAAGACAAGGTCCACAAAACTAAAAGGCTTGTAAGCCGTAGTAACACAGACAAGCATAACTGCAGGTGTTAACTAACTGCAAAAAATTCTATAATATTTTATTTAAGAATCCAAAGTCAACTGAAAAGAGACGTACTACTTTTTAAGCATTTTCTGCAATATTATAAATACTGTAAAAGATCTGAAATAAGTTGCACAGCAAGATACGTGTGTTGAAAACAATTATTAGAAAAGATGCTAAAGAATATTGGGAATCTCTTGGAGCAAGAAGCTATGAACATGGGAGCAATAAGAGTCAAAGGAATGAGTCTGTTTCCCATACAAGGCAGCAGCAGAAAGTTGGAGAGCTTTGAATGGTTTGGGTCATAGCCAAACAAAAATCATTGAGTAATAAGAAGATACAGAAGTAAATATTAAGACAACATTTTCTATAGCTGTGAAAAGTAGGAAAGTAGAAATCCCATCAGTCATGTGGTTCACAGCTTTTCATAATCTTGCAGA
This sequence comes from Pedionomus torquatus, assembly GCA_013398155.1. Taxonomy (NCBI): domain Eukaryota; kingdom Metazoa; phylum Chordata; class Aves; order Charadriiformes; family Pedionomidae; genus Pedionomus; species Pedionomus torquatus. The sequence continues at coordinate 216,090 of VZRU01009557.1, read as the reverse complement.
TTTTTTTCCTTGTTTTGGTATAACACTGTTCATCTTTAGCTCTCTGGGAGAGAGCAGTCTGTTGTTTTTTGGTTTTTGTTGTGTGGGTTTTGTTTTTTTTTTTTTAAATTGCTGTGTTCAATAGTGTCTCTCCTGGCAACAAAGAGATCCCTTCAGTTTTATTCATGAAAATTCTAGTCTCATTTCCCAAAGGGAAAGTAGGGCAGAGATGTCAGTGAACTGCTGCCATAAAGGAGGACTTGGTGACTTTTTTCATCTCTCTCAGGTACCACGTGTTATGTCAGTGATTAGAGCCAAACATCCTTCCTGGCCTGGACGGCAACTGTGCATCCTGAGCTGAGATCCTGGTGTGTGGTCTCTAGTCCAGCAAAGCAGACTGGCACACCTCCAGCATCCTCAGTAGACTTTTCAGGAAAAAACCCACCAAAAACCAACAACAACAAAGAAAAGAAAACAAACCCCAAAAACCAAAAAACAACAACAACAAAAAAACCAAGCAGAGTTGTTTTTCAATACTTATATTGGGGACACTTGATTATTGTGACTTGACTGCATGTGTCTAGTTAATTGAGTTACAGGCCCAAGTAGCAAAATGGTCTAATTGTTGTGTGTAGTGCTTTTGTGAATATGACAAATCAAGAACTTGATTAATGAGAAAATGACTCATGGGCTACTGTTTTATGCCCAGTTAGTAGAAGGAAAACTTAGTCACATTTAGCACTAAGCCACTTAAATGATATACAAGAATATGAATTATTTCTTGATTTGCAGCCAGTAGCCCCTCATGTCATTATAAAAAATAAAGATTGCTTATAAAAATTCTGTCTACTGACAGTTACATTGTAGACATCTGAAGTTTGCCATTGTTAAGAGAGAAACCTGCTCCAGTTGTTCATGGAGCTGTGTTACAGTTCATCTGTGCTGTTTGTGTAGGAAGGTTTGATAGCGGATTTAGTAAAAGAGTCTTGAATTTTAGAATTAAATTCCTTGATTTACCAGAATTCAAAATGTATATCTGTGCTGCACAGTTAGTCTCCCTTCATCCTGGGAATAATGTATTGCTTATAAAAAAGCTTGTAAGAGTATGATTGCACAATACTGATAGTTCAAAAGGAAAATGTATTTCTGAAAGCTTAAAATATTCTCGTCCAAAAAGTAGGATCTTTAGAATGAGCTGGTAGGATAAGTCAGAAAGTGGAGAGAAGAATAAGAAGGGATGAATAGCAGATGCTGGACTTCAGAGATGAGAAAAGGCAACAAAACCCAAGGTGATTTTATGCAGGGAAAAGTCAAAACTGGAGGAAAAGTTACATAGATGAGCTCCCATTTAAGATTATATGGGAAGCCAGCAGAAGGCTGGCTGTGCCCTATTCCTCCAAAAAGCAAGTAGCAGAAGGGAAAAATTTCTGTTTATATTGCTCGTCAGAGCAGTAGGAAAGGGTGCTGATGGTTATTGTTAAGTAAATAATTTTGCCACTAGGGAAGCAAAACATAATTTACTCGTAGCTATTTAAATAATTTAGGGATGGCCAAAAAGTCTAAGCCCTCAGGAGAACTTTTTTGCCCATAATATTTAAACAAGAGAGGAATAGGCCAGTAAAAGCCCTTTCATTTAGTTCCACATCTCTGGGACTTCCAAAGGTTGCAGCCTCCTTAAGTGTGCTGGACTTCTTCAGCTTATTTCTGGTGTCTGGAGATGTGGTTTGAGTGTAACTACTCAAGTGCACTACATGTGTTTAGAAACTCCTATAAGTAGGAAAAGCTTCCAGCTCATAACTGACACCCCAAAAAAGGAATTATTTATACTCATACATTACTAACTGTATTTGAACATATATATATATATATATATCTATTTTACACATTGAAAAGAGTAGTCTCACCCTTGGTTCTCATTTTAAAACTGAAGATGGGCAGTGATTTCATGTGTTACTTTTCATCACAATAATTCATTTATGTATGAGATGCATGTTGCATCAAAATAACTCATTAACATGTGGTTCTGTAGTGTTTAATGCAGTTATTTTGGTATGGCTTAGCTTGGAGCTAAGGAGCTATTCTTCAGGCCATTTATCTGGCCAGACCATGTTGTAGTCTGTGTTCTGATGTGGTTCATCAGTAGAATGGTATTTATAGATTGACATCTTGTTCCCAACTCCAGGAGGAAGCCCTGAGGCGACAACGAGAGCAGGAAATTGCACTAAGGCGACAGCGGGAGGAAGAGGAGCGACAACAGCAGGAGGAAGCACTTAGAAGATTGGAAGAGAGAAGAAGAGAAGAGGAGGAAAGACGGCAGCGAGAGGAGTTAATTCGTAAACAGGTGAAAACTGGCAAGAGAGACCTAATATATTTAATTATGGAGGCTGCCAGAATGAACAATTTTTGAAACTTGCACCTGTGCCTGAGAGACCATCAGTTTTGATGGAGGAAGGCAAAGCTTGTAGACAGTATCAAGTGAGTGAAAAAAAGAATATTTACCTGCGTCCTGATTTCAGACAAAATAATCAGAATCCTAACTACCCTTTGGAAAAGAGATTTGTGTTGAATGAGAGTTTCCTTCCATGTTTGAACCTTAAGAATGGCTTTGCAGCATGGTATTTGTACTCCTTTATTGAAAAGAAAAGCAGAGCACAGCACCAGAATAATAATTTGTTTTGAGTTGTCATTCTCTGAACCTTTGCTGTAGAATTGTTATCTCTAACATTATCTGAGATGATCAGTTCTATCAATCTTTCTGTACTAAGCCAAGACTATACCCACTACCAAAGTCTCAGCTTTTTTCTTTTTTTTCTTCCCTTACTATTAATGGGATTCTTTTTCCCCTGAGATCAGCTTTAGACATCCATATTGGGGAACCTGAGCTTCCAACCCCCAAATTGATACTGGCACAGTCCCTAAATCAAATTAAACTTGAAACATGGTTGGCTACACAATAACATCCAACTCCATTTCAGAATTGCCAGTTGTTATTTAAAAAGTCATTTTTGAAGCCCTCCCTTATAAGACCATCACCATTTCTGTCCCACCACTCAGTTGTCTCCTTTGTTAGCAGAAGCATCTTTTTCCCTTTGCAACTCTAGTGTTCAGTAACAAAAGAAAACATCACCATCTTTGTCATCTGTTGTCTTCTTTCATATTAACACCTCTTCTGCCTTTATTCCTGTCAATTTTTATTCCACTGAAACTATAGCAGTGCTTGAATCTAAGTAGAAACTGATAGAAGCAGCTCAGACTTGCAAGGTGCATAACTCCAGGAGGGAAAGCGGAGTGAAATTACCTAGTGTGAACTAGGGGGGTATCATTCTCTTCCAAGTCCCTTGGTGGAGCAATGGTAAAGTTACACTTTGATGTGATGTAGACTACACCACTGGGCTTTCTTGTCTGGAAAATGTGAAGCTAAACGAACTTAACCCTAACTATGACAGACTACATGTATAAAGGCTTCTCTCTGTTCTCTCAGGCTCTCAGTACTAGAGAGTGGAAGTAATTTAGATTTTCTGAGTCTACTTAGACTTTATTCTTCTTTATGTCCTGGGAAGGAAGAGGAGGCTGCCAAGTGGGCACGTGAAGAGGAGGAAGCTCAACGGCGACTTGAAGAAAGTCGGCTACGCATGGAAGAAGAGGCAGCCAGGCAGCGGCTTGAGGAAGAAGAGCGAAAGCGCAAGGAGCTGGAACTCCAGCGCCAGAAAGAAATAATGAGACAGAGGCAGCAGCAGCAGGAGGCTTTACGACGGCTGCAACAACAGCAGCAACAGCAGCAACTTGCACAAATGAAGGTAATGGGTTTCTACAGCTTACCTTGCTCCTCCAGTTCAGTGTAGCAAGTAAAATGGCAGCTGAAATCAAGGTTGTCTAGACTGACTCGAACACAGCAGGGAGGGATGAACTATCTGGTGAGGGAAGAGGGTAAAAAGCTGACTTTAAAAGTGATGGAAGAAACAGAAGGAAAGTAAGTTGCAAAACCCAAAAGGAGAAGGCTCAGTTGATAGAAGCATACTGGAAAGAGGTTCCTGAGTACAGATGAGTTTATTCTGCTGCAGTGAGCAAGAGTCAATGCAAGTTTCTAAAGCTTTCTAGATGAAAACAGATTGCTGTTTTTTAGGTAGTTGTGTGTTACCTTATTCTACACAAGGCATATCAAGTTGGAGTGCTCCATGTCTGTTCATTACTGTTGTGTCTTTGACACTATGATACATCAGATGGCAATTGAAGGAAACATACAGTTTATACTTTGAGTGTACTTAATTATGCCATTTTGTACTTCCCAATGTTTTGCTAGAATTTAAAGGTGGCCTTTCTTTTCCCCTGAGATGTGAGCTTATACTGACTTTTTTCATTATTATACTTCAGTATTCTCTTTAAATATTTTTTAATTCTTAATTATGTGGGTTTTGGCCTAGCTCCCTTCATCTTCAACATGGGGTCAGCAATCAAATTCAGGAGCTTGTCAATCGCAGACCACATTGTCCTTGGCAGAAATCCAAAAGTTAGAAGAAGAACGAGAACGGCAACTTCGAGAAGAGGTAAATATGCTGACAGTGTAATTTAAGAGTGGACTCAACTATGTGAGTGTTTAACTGTTGATTAAGTGATTAGAAGGAATAATGAGGATGAGGAGTCTTTCCTTGAAGGATAAGGGCAACAAAGATGATTGTTGGATTGGAGCATCTCCCTGATAAGGAAAGGCTGCAAGAGCTGGGAGTCTTGAGCCTGGAGAAGAGAAGGCTGAGGGGAGACCTTGCTTATGCTCACAAGGATATGAAGGGTGGGTTGAAGGAGGATGGAGCTGGAATCTTTTTGGTGATTCCCAGTGACAGGATGAGGGGCAATGGGCACTAGCTGCAACATGAGACGTTCCATTTGAATATGGGGAAAAAACTTTGGGGTGAGGGTGTCAGAGCCCTGGAAGAAGCTGCCCAGGGAGGGTGTGGAGTCCCCTTCTCTGGAGACCTTCAAGCCCTGCCTGGATGCAGTCCTGAGTGATGTGCTCTGGGCAATCCTGCTTTAGCAGGGGAGTTGGACTGGATGATTTCTAGAGGTCCCTTCCAGCTCTGACAATTCTGTGATGCTTCCATGAACTGTAATGGCTCAAAAAATAATAGGTCAGCCAGACTCCTCCAGAAGAGGGTGAAGTCCATTTTAAACCAGTTTCCTGGCTAGACTTTTGAATAGTTATGATCTTCTGAAAGTATATACAAGCACTTTTGTCTTGCCCACAACAGCAAAGGCGTCAGCAGCGTGAACTAATGAAGGCCCTCCAGCAACAGCAGCAGCAACAGCAGCAAAAATTGTCAGGCTGGGGTAATGTCACCAAACCAACAGGCACCACCAAGTCTCTGCTGGAGATACAGCAGGAGGAGGCAAGGCAGATGCAGAAACAGCAGCAACAGCAGCACCAGCAGCCAAACAGAGTCAGAAATACTTCGGTACGTAAGGTTATCTAATCAAGTGTGTGGAGGGAAATGGTACTCGAAAATTCTCTGTGTCTGTCTGTTACTGTTCTGCCAGGTCTGGTGCTAATAACCAGGATCTCTTTGTTTTGTTTCAACAGCACTCTAACCTGCACACCAGCATTGGGAATTCAGTGTGGGGCTCCCTAAACACAAATCCCAGCAACCAGTGGGCATCTGACCTAGTCAGTAGCATCTGGAGTAATGCTGATACCAAAAACTCAAACATGGGTTTCTGGGACGATGCAGTGAAGGAAGTGGGACCTCGTAACTCGACCAATAAAAACAAAAGCAATGCCAGCCTCAGGTAGGAATTGGGGAAGGAGCTTTTGCAAAGAAAGGCTACCACTCCTGAGACAATCACTAAGCAGTTATAATGTCTTCCTATGTATTCCTTCATTTTTTCTGTGTTGCGCAAGATCTGTTTAGACAGCTAAAATAGCTAATAGGTGACTATTCACATATAAGAATAATTTATTTTGTCACTTACTTGGAAAATTAGTTGGTTCTTGTCGTGGTTTCAGACAATNTTCAGCTTTTATACGGGGCATGATGCTGATGGGATGGAATACCCCTGTTGGTCCGTTCTGGGTCACCTGTCCTGTCCGCTCCTCCTTGAAGGTGGGACCCTCCAAGGGGCAAATGCTGAAAATTATCTGACCTTGGTTCTTCCAGCAATAAGTCTAAACAAGGGCCTCTCTGCATACCATCCCTTGGTATAATCAGGTCTTATCACTGTGAGACGGAACAGCTCTGAACAATGTGCTGTTAATTTCAGAGTTTAGCTAGTTAGAAAAGGCCCAGCTAAGAAAGTAAAACTGTAAAACAGAAAATTGGTTCGTTTTACCTCAAACCAGGACAGTTCTTAAACAGCGTTTGCATTTTGTAAACTAGTGAGCTTTGTAACACTTTACTGTGTACTATACTGTTGATAAGTCTGATTTATAATCAGATTTATAAGTCTGGTAATTTTTAATTTATTGTTTTTTCTTTATCTCAGTAAATCTGTAGGTATTACAAGTAGACAAAACAAGAAGGTGGAAGAAGAGGAAAAGCTGTTGAAATTGTTCCAGGGGGTTAATAAAGCCCAGGATGGATTCACTCAGTGGTGTGAACAGATGCTTCATGCACTCAATACAGCCAACAACTTAGATGGTAAGAGTTGGAGAGGAACCTAAGTAATCCACTGTGGATTCAGGATCCACAGGATCCAGTTTCTTTCCTGACTGGATAGTACTGAGGAAAAGAATGGCATTTAAGTGATGTTTTTAATGCAGTCAGCAACATGGCATCATTAAGTAGTGGCCTGAAGAACTGGCTGCATCTTCTCCATGGTTTTTGTTGGGCTAACTATAGCCCATCAGCAGGCTTGGAAGCAGTTTTGAAGTCTGCCACCCATAGGTCTGCTGAGGCTTTTTGGTGGGCATGGAAGTGTTACCAGGCAGATGAATGAGGGTCACCTTCATGTTCAAGTATAGGCCAAATTATCATACGCCTCATGGAAATAATTTTTTCAGGGTGTGAAACTGGTTGTTTTTTAGTAATTCTGCTGGAGGGCATGTAGAGGAACTTCCAGTCTGGGATCACAAACTGAAAGCACCTTGTAGCAAAACACTAGTGGTAGGCTTCCTACTGCCTCCCATGTGGACCTGTGCAAATCCTTGTGCTCCAGCATCTGCACCCTGTAAAGCTGTGGTCCTGTGGAACCGTTGGACCTGTCTGGGGATTAAGTGCTGCCCCCCGCCCCCTCCCCCCATCCCCCCCAAGAGACAGGACCACATCTCGCACAACTGCAGTGCCACAGCTTCTCTCTGCCTGGAGGAGATGGCCCCATCTGTGGTATCTGGTGCCTAGATGTTGCGGTGCCGTACATCCACAGGGAGCTTCCATGCTTCCAAGGTTACTTTATGGCACAGGTGGCAGCCTGTTGTCCTGGTGTCTTCCTGGCTTGTGATTTGCTTTGCCAGTCTCCATGTTACAAAAAAAACCCTTGGTGCAACAAAGTTAGTCTAAGGGAAAAAACAGATGGTAAGGAAAACAGGCAGGTGAGCTACATGTTCAACCTCAGGTGTTTGCAGGTCATGTCAGCCACTGTGAGTGTCGTGTGTTGTGCTTCAGCCAAAAAGAGACTACTAATGACAGCCCTGATGAGACTGTTGTGCCAAACGTAATGCACTAAATTTGGGTTTAATTGGCTAAAGCTGGTGGGTTGACACACCCTTAGGAATGTCAGTTTATTTTTCCTTATCACATTAGCTGGCTTTATCTTTGCTTTGACTGCGGAACAGATGAAGCATTGCTCTGTATGGCTCTACAGTAGACAGTAGGGGAGCAGTTGCAATTGCTATTAGATAAGAAAATACTTGAAACAGAAATCCAAAGTTTGTGCTTGTTGCATGCCACATGTTCACACATCAGCATGCCATTCCCTCACGGTCTGCCTTCTTCTTGCAGTTCCCACGTTTGTTTCTTTCCTGAAGGAAGTGGAGTCTCCCTATGAGGTCCATGATTACATCAGAGCCTATCTTGGAGATACTCCTGAGGCCAAGGAGTTTGCCAAGCAGTTTCTTGAGCGCCGTGCCAAACAGAAAGCCAGTCAGCAGCGACAACAGCAGCAGCAACAGGTAAGTCTTACTATGGTACTTAGGACTGTGAGTTGGGAGAGTCTGCATTTCTGTTGGATCGATAGGAGGATTTTACAGATCACATGAAACAGAGAAAAAAGCAGATTTCATATATTTACAGCAGAATCAAGTCTCCTTATCAACAGTTGAGGCCAGCTGTAGATCAAATAGTGTCTTAGTGCACTGATCCAGGATGTGCACTAAGAAAGACTTGTTGGATGGGTCAGTGGCTGGTGCTGCCACCCACAAGGCAGAAAGTGCTTTGAGCTCTCTGAATGTTTCCAATGTAAATAAACCAAACTCAGTTGCACTTTATAACGTTGTACTCGGTTTGTTCTTTAGGACTCAGTGTGGGGGATGAACCACAGTTCACTACATTCGGTCTTTCAGACCAATCAGAGCAACAACCAGCAATCCAATTTTGAGGCTGTGCAGAGTGGGAAGAAGAAGAAGAAACAGAAAATGGTTCGCGCTGATCCCAGTTTGTTAGGTTGGTTTTAATTTTAAGAAATTAATGTTTAATTTGGGAAAAGCCTTGTGGGGTGTAGAATTCTTATTAGCCTTAAGTGGGAATTTTGAATTTAAACAGAAAAGGTAACTACCTTGAAGTTGTCTTAGGAGTTTAAAGAATAGTTGAAGTGTCTTTAGAATTTGTTTCAATATTATTATTTAATGACTTAAAAAATTCTGTATCAGTTTCATGGAAAATCTTGTCAAACTTTCCCTCATAAAAAGGCCTCTTCAGTACCTTGGTTATAACCTGGAAAACTTTCAGTGATGTCTTTTGATTTATACCTGTTTTATTGGAATAACACTAATTCCATCTTTCAAGAAAAGCATGTTTTCTGTTTCTTCATCAGGAACAGCTTCTTGAGGTTTGCTTTTATCCCTTCCTACTTCCTTACATGAGCTAACCACTCTAGTCAGAACAGATAGCAAAGATCTTGTGAAAAAAAAAGTAGTTGAAAAAGTGGTCACAAGTTTTCAGTTGGAGGCAGTGGAGATGATATCATTAGTAGTCCTTTTTCCCCTCCCATTTTCTCTTTTATGCGAGGATAGTATAGCATTAATTGATGGAAAGGTTTCTTCAAAGTGGCATCATGTAAGTATTACGAGTAGTGGGTCTTGTGGGATGTAATGCATTGCTGTAGTGTTCTTGTAGAATTAAATGTGTCCACATTTGTGCTGTCACATGATAAAAAGGAAACTCGGGCACTGCACTGGGCCAGTATTTGTTGTGCTGGTGCTGCTTAGGTCATACTTGTGTAAAGCAGGCCTGGTATCAGCCACCTGGAAGTCTGTTTTTTAAGGCTCTAAAAGCCCCACCTTTGGGGTTTTTTTTAATCTTCCCTTTTTGTTTTTAATTAATTTGGTGATTTCTGCATTGAAGCACACTGAACTTTTCAGTGGAATCCCAGATGTCAAACCCTAGATGCCGATTGAGTGACTCTGATCTGAGTCTTAAGTTGAGTGGTTTAAAAAGCTGCTCATGTAACTTGAAGAAAGCAGTAGATACAATTAAGAAGTTGCAACTGGAAGAGAAGTAGCACGTGCAGCTTGTCAAAACTCAGTGCACTCTAACACAAAAAAATCCCAAAACTTTTAGGTAACATACTGCCATGAGAGGGAGCCAGAACAATTTTTTTTAAACCTACTGAACAGAGCACTTTTTATTGCTTTATTTTGAAGATGACTGTGAAAAGGAGTTTTTCTAGCACAGAGCAAGCCTGCAGCAGTGTTGAGACAAACGTCAGATTTGTGTTTAGTAGCCTTACATAGGAAAACTTTCCTTTTTTCCACGCTCCACGTGGGGTCGGTACCATCAGTAGGAAAGTCACATGTGATTTATTGGATTTTTTTTTCCTTGTAGAGAATGATTTATCTTTTTCTCAGACTTTTCTCATGTGTGTGATGTCCTAAGCACGTATGCTTAAAAGGCTGGGTAGTTTAGGGGCATCTTGAGCCGATCTGCATAGCCCTCAATAACTCTGTACATTTTTGTTGTATTTGTGAGACAGAAGATGGTAAAGGAAAAAAAAAAGCTATGGAAATACATGGAATTGCCACTAGATGTCATAGATACGTGTTTTTAGATTTATAAATAAGGGGTAGAATTGCTCACACCCACTGAAGCATTGAGCATGATTCCACACTTGGATTCCTAGTTGACAAAATATATATTTCTGGCTGTTGCACCACATAAGTACAGGTTGACAGGTACTTCCAAGGATCAGTTCACTCAAACGTGCTCCCTTTAAAGCCACTGCTGAGCAGCATCGTCGTTCTGCCTAGATTTACCTCACCTTGCTTTGCAGGTGACATCTTGGTCCAGCAGAGGGCCACCAAGATGATCAAAGGCCTGAGCACCTCTGCTATGAAGACAGGTTGAGAGAGCTGGGGCTGTTCAGCCTGGAGAAGAGAAGGCTCCAGGAAGACCTAGCAGCCTTCCAGTGTCTGAAGGGAGCTCCAGGAGAGCTGGGGAGGGACTCTGTCAGGAAGCGTAGTGACAGGACAAAGGGGTAAGGGTTTTAAATTGGAAGAGGGGAGTTAGGTCATAGAATCATAGAAGCATAGAATGGTTAGAGTTGGAAAGGACCTTGAAGATCATCGAGTTCCAACCCCCCTGCCATGGGCAGGGACACCTCGCACTAGACCAGCTTGCTCAAAGCCCTATCAAGCCTGGCCTTAAATACTTCCAGGGATGGGGCATCCACAACCTCCCTGGGCAGCCTGTTCCAGTGCCTCACCACCCTCACAGTAAAGAATTTTTTCCTAATATCCAATCTACATCTCCCCTCTTCCAGTTTAAAACCATTACCCCTTATCCTATCACTACACTTCCTGACAAAGGATCCCTCTCCTGCTCTCCTGTAGGCTCCCTTCAGATACTGGAAGGCTGCTATAAGGTCTCCCTGGAGCCTTCTCTTTTCCAGGCTGAACAGCCCCAGCTCTCTCAGTCTGTCTTCATAGGAGAGGTGCTCCATCCCTCTAATCATCTTTGTTGCCCTCCGTTGGACCCGTTCTAACAGTTGTATGTCCTTTCTCTGTTGAGGACTCCAGAGCTGCACACAGGACTCCAGGTGGGGTCTCACAAGCGCAGAGTAGAGGGGCAGAATCACCTCCCGTGACCTGCTGGTCATGCTTCTTTTGATGAGACAGAACTGTTTGAACAGGTCCAGATTTAACCTGGATATTAGGAAGAAATTCTTTCCTGTGATGGTGGTGAGGCACTGGAACAGGTTGCCCAGAGAAACTGTGTATGCCCCATCCCTGGAGGTGTTGAAGGCCAGGCTCAATGGGACTTTAGCAACCTGGTCTGGTAGGAGGTGTCCCTGCCCATGGCAGGGGATTTTGAACTGGATGATCTTTAAGGTTCCTTCCAACTCTAACCATTCTATGATCTTCTAAATGAAAGTTGAAATCACTCTTCTACTGGTCTGTTTTTGAAGACCAAGTGATACTTCCTTAAATACTACGTTTTTAAGGATTTAGTAAGGAAAAAACCAAACAGGTTGGGTAATTACATCTCTAGCCTTATGGAATTTCCCTGAGTCTTTATTTGATATGTATCATTCATTTTCTTACATGTGGTACTGGGTGGAACAGATGTATTGCATCAGATGCAATATACCACATCCAGATTTTTAATGCAAGTCCTTTTCGGTTTACAGGGTTTTCAGTGAATGCCTCATCAGAGCGGCTCAATATGGGAGAAATAGAGACTTTGGAAGACTACTGAGCATGTGCAAATCAACTGGCTTTTCCTGCATCTGTTAACCATGGATTCTCAGTTTTGGACACAGTACTCTCCACCACACGTTCTCCTTCGCCTCGCAGTGAATCACAGGATCAATCATCTCAGGCTGCTTCCTCTAGCCCCAGCAAACCCTTTCTGCCCAGGACTGCACAGGCATCATTCCTCCCGTCAGCCTAGAGTCGAATGGACTTTGTTCAGAGTCCTGGGAGGGTGGGAGACAGGATTCATTCACAACAAGGCTGATTTGGGCAGCAAGCTTTCACTGTGCTGTGATTTCTTCTGCTGACATACCTGGAAAAAAAAAATATCAATTGGGATTCTGCAAACCATTGCTTCCCTCTCCTGGTTCCTCTTACCACGTCCAACACGTGCAGTCATGGAGAGAGAGAGAGAGGGAGAGAGTTTGTGGTTAACAGATGTTGGTCAAAACCAAAATGCCACACAGATACTGACTTCCGCACTCCATCAGGGCAAGAGGTGCTCTCCCAAGCCAGGAGCTGCATTCATAAGCTAACCTTAGAACTGGCTACAGCAGGAGAAGGGGCAGTGGCGGGCACAGTTTAGCTTGGGTTGGTTTGAAGTTGCACACCCCCTGCCAGCCCTTCTCAGCACATTATTTTTTGGAGGGAAAGNGGGGGGGGGGAGGAATAATGGGGTGGCATCTCTTCTTTCAGGTTGAATTTATCCCTTAAATGCTACCTTTGGAGGGTTAGGACCAGTTTATTTTGAGCTCTTTTCCTGCAAATTTGTCTCGTTTAAGAGACAGTAGATTCTTTCCTGTGTGGATCTGTAGTCTTTGGTGAGGGTGAACACTGGCTTTCAAATACGTACCCAAGTAGTCTTAGCTAGTTGTCATTTCAAGCAGTGCTTAGGTTAATGAGCAGAGATGCCCTTTTGTCATGAAGAGAGACTGTGGAGGGCGAAGAGATGTGCAATGACGGCCCTGCTTGTCTTCTACACAAACTAACTCATGCACCTTCACTGGGATCCATAATCTTATAGTATTTATGGAATCGTCGCCTTCCTCTCTCACCAAAAGATTAATACCACCTTCCCTTCTCCACTCACCCACATGCACACACCACAAAAAGAAAGAAAACTGAAACTGCCAAATGCACTTAGTTTCACCCCCCTGGTCCCGTCTCCTGTTCCCAGAGGGTTATAACCTGCCAAGGGAGATACGCTACAGTTCTGGTGGAGTTGTATAAAGGTGTCTGTTGTTCTGTCATCACTGCCTAAAGAAAACAGTTCGAGTTGTTCAAGAGCAGTTTGGCTTTGGATTTTATTTTGTTTGGTGTCTTCATTTTGTTTTTTTTTTTTGGGGTCACCTTCCCCTCCTCCTCCTCTCTCTTCCCCCTGCCCCCAAACATGTACAGTAACTATACAGAGACTGCTGCAGACTTGTATATAGTTTTTGGATCCAATAGCATGGAGAGACTTGGAACTGTTGCAAATCTGGTCTCCCTGTCTCCTTTGCTTTGTAAATTCATAAAAGGGGGAAGAGGGGTAGTTAAAATGTTTACAAAACTTAAAACTCCCTCTGAACTTTTGCCAGTGTGGGGGGGGGGAAAAGAGAGAACTTAAATAAAACCTGGTTGTATTATATCTGAGAGAAAACTTTCTGCTTGCTTTTGTCAAAGCTGNTGAGCATGCCCCCCCTCCCCCCGAAATATGTGTATTCACACTCATGTTGTTTAGGTAGGAGAGATCAAGCCACGGATGGCTTTCTGTTACTGCAAACACTTGGCCGTGGAGCCTTTTTTTGCCAGTCAGTAACCACTCAAACCATCCCTGTTGCCTTCCCTAAATGAGAGCTCTTCTTTCTACCCTCAGCAGAAAATCCACATAGACAGCTTGTAGGCTTCCCATTTTAGACAAAAATCTCCCCCCTCACCCCTCTTTTTTTTTTTTTTTTAAATGCTTACTGTTTGGTGGGGTTTTTTTGAGTGGAAAATCCCAGTAAATGCTGCTCATCAATGTCCCTCTTTCTACCATTCACATGACCACAAAAAAGATACGAAGTCAATATATTGAGACTCAATTTATACAATAGCTTTGCATTATGTTTAGCTTAAGTCTTGTAAAGAGCTGTATATGCTTAGGCTGATAATTTGACTTCATTTTGATATCTTTTTTTTTTTCTGTTGTATATGATGTCTGGTTCATAAGTACTCTCGGGGGAGGATGGGGGGTTTTATTGTTTTTTTGTTTGTTTGTTTGTTTTTTGTTTGTTTTTTTGTGTGTGTGTGTGGTTTTTTGTTTTGTTGTTTTTTAATGGTATGATCTAATTTTTACAAGTTTATTTTGGACTGCTCCTCACCATCTAACAAATAAGCAAAAGCCTGTTAATTTCCAGTTCCGCTGGGGAGCAGGGAAGGAACAATTTGCCAATGGCTAAATGAAAACTCAGAAATGCCAGCAGGGAGAATGTGCAATA